>VWPU01006294.1:0-63100 GCA_013398955.1 Callaeas wilsoni
AAGAACCCAAACCCCTACACTAATTAATGCAAACCCATAAACAGAACAAATCAATGAAGAATCTGCATATATTCCAGCCATTTAACAAACATTTTTTAATTGCCATAGCGTATGCAGACAGTTTAAAGGGAGGATGATATTTGAGGACCATTGTTTGTTTAACAACTCAAGATTGACAAGTTGTCTTGATTTCTTTTACCAATGTGTTGCACTGTGGGATTTGCAAATCAACAGCAAAACAAGACGGACACTACCCCTGGAGAACTCCTGTAAGTGCCAGGAAATTCCACCAGTACAAATGTGGCAGAAATAAGAGAGTAATTTTCTGTGCTAATTTTTGCCTACATTTCCACTCTATCCAGCCACTCGAAGTATATCTGGTGTTGGTAGATGGTGGCTGCAGAATTGTTTCATTTTTAGGGAAGGAACAAAGAAAGGGTGTGTTATGTTGGATACTAAATTCACAGAAAAGTGCTGAATTATTCACAGAGTAATACATTAATACCTGGAAGGCATGAAGCCATCATGGATTCACTTCCTAATCATTAAACCAAATTAAAACTAACCTGGAAGTAACTGAAGTAACTTCTTAGTTACTTCAGAAATAAATTTTTGGAATGTGTTTATCTTCTTGTGGCCAGCTGGCAAAAGCATGCTGCACAGCACTTGGCACAGTCTTTTGGGCCAGAGGTGACATCTATCTGACCCTCAGAAAATTATTATTTTGGTTTCAGCTCTCTCTTCAGTTCAAAGTGTCTGAAACAGAGACTTGGGTCTAGTGCAGCTCAGCAGAATGGCATTTACACAGCACAGCATCAAAAGTAGGAGTGGAACAAGGATGGGATTGATGGTACCAAGCATTCCGTAATAGTGTTCAAAAACTGTACAGGAAGAAAGGACCCAGGTCACCAAAGTTCTGTCCACACTATCTGCTAGAGGAATCATCTTGTGTATGCTTTATAGATAAAAAAAATGTGCCTCAGTTGTGCCACACAGGCCAAATTCATGCCTGGCACAGCGCTAACAGTTAAGTAACATGGATGATCAGGGAACCAGTGCTTGAACTCGGTATTTCTTTTTTTTTTTCAAATTAGCAGTAAGGATATAGCCTCACTGTCTCGCTGCAGCCCGAATCTAAACGCTGCAGTGAAAAACTCAAATGGTCACTACTTGTTTACAGTACAGAAACTAAGCACGAAAAAACCAAGCTGGGAGTACTGCATAATATCACACAGTGTATGAATAATATATGCTAATTTCTGTACGATATAGTAAGAAGACATATTTACACTTTTGAGGATCAAAAATTACATTTCCTTTTCTGTGAAGAAGAGACTGAAGAACATGGCTTTATGAAGGCAATGCAGAAAACATTCATGTCTAACTACAGTAAGGAAAAGGCGGTCTACAAAGCTTCTCTCAATTACCAGCATTTCAAATTTGAAAATCAGAATTCCACAAAATACAGTTCCAGACTCTCTGAATTATTATTTAAGTTCACTTTTATTTATCAGATCAGGACAGAATACAAAACAAATAGCAACCTGTATTTTGTATGTGTCTTGGATTAAGAATATTATAATGTAAAGATAAAGATTTTTATAATTTTATTATTTTCCAAAAAGAAAATCCTTTGGAAAAAAAAAGCAAAAGGCTTGGAATACTCTTCTTGCATGATCATATACGCTACTATTTATACTTAAATCTACCATACACCTTTACTATATATCCATTCAAGTTATATAATATTTTGAAATCTAATTAACAAGCAATTGTTTTTATTCAAGGCTGCACATAAAATTTTTGCTCTCCAGTTGGCCTCAACAAACAAGTCTCTGCTCCTACTTTGAGTTTCATGGGTTTTTCTGGCATTGCATACAAGAAATAATGACACTTCACTTCCTACCAGTTTCAGCCAGAGAAGCAAGAATACTTTAAGTTTGATAAAAATATGTAGAAGAGGTCCTCTGTTTAGTTTTCAAGAATATAGGAAATAATCTTTGCATCTCCTCAACAGAACCTTGAATTGCTAAACTCATAAGAATAATTTAACAGAATCTTCACTATACATCTGCCTGCATTACAAAAATAAAATTTGCACATGCACACACACAGACACACAGACACACAGACACTCTCAGTTCTCATGTTTTCTCGTTCCATCCTTACACATGCATTATTCCAGATGGAAGGTTCATGATTTTCCCTTTCACACAGAAATATGTGTAAGCCAACCGCTCCTGATCATTTAAATTTGCTGGATCTCTTCCTGGTGGGGGGCTATGACACAGTAGTTTCCCTATGACTAGTATTGCTTACATCAAAGAAACAATATAAAAAGTATTCCAAGGCAAAAAATTCATTCACTTCCCTATCTGATTTCATCAAATGGTTTGCATTACTAGTAGGTGGTTAAATAAGGTATGTGTGAGTTTGTTTAACAGAAAGAGAATACAAACAATTTCGGATCTCTCAAGAAGAGATTCTGGGGGCTAACAAGCATGTCTCCCGTGCCACAGGGAAACTGCCTTTTCATAATGCCTGTGATAACTATTTCTGCTGCTGCTCAAACAGAATACCACATAATGTTTTTATGGCAGAGACTGCAACTGCAACTCAAATTATCCATATGCCTTACATTTATTTTTCTAAGTGGTAATCATGAACATCTCTGAGGATTTTCCTGTTATGACCACTCCGCTGTCTAGCTTTGATTTGCAATTGGCATTTTTGTGAGGATAGATGAATTTACTGGGACAGTCTGCTTCTCTCTGAAATCTAACCCATGGACAGCATACTCAGCAAAGCTAATTTTGCTCCTAAAAAGGCTAACCTCTCCGGGTTGTCCCTACAATCAGTGGAGACAGGTTGCTTCAAAGATGAAGCTTTCACATATCCAGCCCTTCTGAATACATTTTGTCTCTTTCCACTGCTAGTCAGGAACACAGTATATAATCCACTATTTAAAGCACAGATCAGCATTTAACATCACACTCTTATATTTATCAGTAAAGCTTTTTGTTAGTGTACCATTCTCATAAAAAAAAAATACAGCCACCTAAAGAGATTCAGGTATCTTAGCCTATGTCTCGGTTCCTTTCATTTCTCTCATGCACACTCAGCTGAGCCAGCATGACACTTGGCTTATCAAATCACAACACACAGATGGACAACTTCTGAGACAATGGCAAGGAAGAGACAGAAATTTCCTAGTATTAAACTGATAACAAGAAGGAAAACCATCTCATGAAAAAAAAATCCTCAGACGAAAGTATCTTCACATATATCACAGACATATCCCTTAGCTACAGTAATTTCAGGAACTTCCTCTACAATGAAAAGGTTAGGTACTTTTCTTTCTCAGTTTCAAAACAGATTTATACCATTTTCTTGCATAATACTTCCCTCAGTGAGGTTAGATTTATTAAACATGTAATTTAAGACTATGTTATACTGGATAGACATCATAAAAAACTTTCTTTTCTCTGTAATGCTCCCTCCTATTTGCTTTGGTTGAGCAGGAGTTAATTCTTAAAGTTAAGTTAATTCTTAAAATTTATTTAACTTCTTTTGATGGCATTTGCCGAAGGACTCTTTTTTCTTACACAAAGACACTGACAATATAGTAAACCAGCAAAACTGAAAGAATTTTTTATTCTCAAAATTGGATTAAAAAATAAAAACAAAAGTAAAGTCTTCAAAAGTAATGCTGACAAAATACAATGAGATTAGGAAATGAATGAAAAATGTGGGAAAATGCTAGGAGGAAAAAAGAGGGCTGACAGACACAAAGGTGAGGTTTGCAGGAGAACATTCTTTGAACAAAAATTTCCATTTTATGCATTCAGTTTCATTCCTTAGTTATTTGCTAAAATTTGTATTCTTTTCCTTACACTCTGCTAGCTACAGAAATATTCTGAATTTTTATGTCTAGTTAGAATTTCTGCTCTCTTAAAGTATATTAAAGAATAAATTGATCATCATTGTTTTTACTACCTTATACTTTAACATGCTTATAAGAGAAATATAAGGAATAATGTATAATACAAAATCATACTTAAATTTAATTTCAAATCACAATCCCTAGCTCAGTTCAATGCCACATCATTGCCATGTAGTTGAACTACTGTAGTCAGGGACCATGGATTATTAACACATCATTTAAAAAAAACATACAAATACAGCAGAAATGCATCTGCTTCTGTCTTTGAGAATCGAACATTGAGTAAAAATCAAGAAACAACATATCAATACACAGAGATTGTTGAGAGTGAAAAAGAATGTATACAATTACTGTTGACATTATAGAAAATCACTTCAGAATATCAATGTCTTAACCAATACCCAGTATTATGGAAGTAGAAGAGGCACTTTGCAGTGAGACAAGAAGTGCAGTACCATCTGACAACCTCTGCTTCGTATGTCGGCCAAAGTCCTTTCCCATTTAGTTCATCCCTAAATAGATTTCTGATCACTGGCCTGGAGAATCAAAGGCAGAAAGTAGGCACAAGTAACCCCATCACTATATGTCAACTGAGCTCGAGGGTAGCTTGACAGCTGCTAAATCTGAAAAATTATTAACATCCTTAATTATATATTGATTAATTTCTTCTCATGTACTGTGACACATTCTTTTTCTTAGAAACTGCATCATAATACCCAAAACAAAGTGAGAAAAGAGAGAGTTGAATGATAACTTTGGCATTTCTTACCTTTTGCTGAATGTTGGATTAAGTTTTCAAAGCAAAAATAACAGGGGACTTAACACGGTGTACAAGTGGAAAGTCTTCACATAAAACCAGGTGTTTTGGGTGTTGCTTGTTTGGTTTTGGATTTTGTTTGGATTGGTTTGGTTGGTTGATTGGCTTTGACTTTTTTTTCCCCCCAAAAATATAATTCCTAGTGGAAACTTCTAATTTTTGAATTACATTATGTTAGTAAGCAAATACTCTGATCATAAATGTCTAATCTACTTCACCTAATTCTCAAATAAGAAAAGTCAAAATGGTACCTCTCAGCTAGTATAGTCCTGTCAAAGACACAAAGATTTCCATGGGCTAATTGCATCAGTATTGGGACAGCCAGATGATGTTATAACAAGAACACATATTTTTGCTGGAGTGTCTAAAAACAAAGATGATGGATGTGCAATATAAAAAATAAATCAATAGTTCAAGGCTATGGGCCTCACAAAATCAATTTTGTTGCCTAGAGTATTCCTCAAAAACTATGAAAAAAGCAACATCTTGAAATGAGATGAAATGATATAACAGAATAATAACTGAAAGACCTGAAGCACTTTAATCACCTGAGTATTTTGGTGGTTTAATCACACTGCAATATTTATGTTCCCACCGGTATCATTCCATTATATGGGGCTTTAATCTGTTTTCCTTGAGGGCGAGAGAGAAATGCCACAAGAAAATTGTCATCCATACAAGGAGTTCCCTCTCTCCCAAGCTTCTCTCTCCCCACTACCTGTTGGTTTTAGGGTTTACTTTTATTAATATAAGAAAGAAAGACAGGTGCAGAGCACATTTCTTTGATTTTGGCAACCTCACAGACTTTCACAGAAATATTTTTCTCAGAACAGAAATACTAATTGAGCACACAAATAAAAACATTGCAATAAACAAACAATTAACTTAAAATTATTATGTGAACCCACATTTCAGAGGTATACTTAAAAAAAGCCACCTTAATAAATGTGACAAGCTGAAATCATATGTCTCCTCAAACTTAAGGCAAATTTGTTTGCAATGATACATAAAAAGAGAATTACACAGAAAACAAATATTTTCTCAGAATTATTTAGTGTGTACTCTGAAAGTAGTTCTATGTGAAGTTGGCAGTGCAAGTCCAACTGAAGAAATCACTTCTCAATCCCAACAACCAACTGCAAATCAACCGTGTGAATAATATGGAAATTAACTACCCAGGAGAAAGGAATAACTCCTAGCTGGAGGGGCAGTAGTCAAATTTTAAACAATCTACATTGTAAGGGGCAGATCCAAAGAAAGCCTTAATATCTAGACAACAAATGTAGGTGTCTCAACTTTTTGCAAACTGAATCAGGAGCCTGAGAAGAGTGACAAAGAAGTCCATAGGGAGTTGCTTATCGCAAATCAATTGAAAATGAGAAGTTCAGGCACATGTATGAAACTCCCCAAAGGCCTTTGACCAGAACTGCAGGATGGCAGGTGAAGTTCTGATCTACCCGGGGCAGCTAGGGAACTGTGAACCTATGGATATGTAATTCCATCAAACTGGGACGTGTGCCAAACCAGCTGATTCTGTGGGTAGTATTTTCTAGATGAATCTGTGCCAGCCTGCACCATGCCTTATGGTGTGGTTCAGTTAGGTTCAGCAAAGAGTTCAGAACTCCTACCCAAAGAAGAAATTATAGATGAAGCAGTTACACAAGTCAAACAGCAGTTGAGAACTGTGGGTTCTAGCTCCAGCTTGCAAAATCGTACATGCATTTTATTTTTTTAAAAATAGCATAGAACTATAGAACTGTTTAGGTTGGAAAAGACCTCTAAGATCATCAAGTCAAACCATTAACCTAACCCTGTCAAGTTCACCACTAAATCATATCCCAAAATGCCACATCTACAAATCTTTTAAATAGCTTCAGGGTGGGTGACCCCACCACTGACATGGACAGTCTGTTCCAATGTTTGACAACCCTGTCCATGAAGAAACTTTTCCTAATATACAATCTAAACCTTCCCTGACACAACCTAAGGCCATTTCCTCTTGTCCTATTGCTTGTTACCTGGGAGAAGTGACCAGCTCCCACCTTGCTACAGCCTCCTTTCAGGCAGTTGTAGAGAGGAAATCAGAACCCCTCTGCATCTTTTTTTCTCCAGGCTAAACACTCTCAGCTCCCTCAGCCGCAAAAAGACTCATGCTCCAGACCCTTTCCCAGTTCCATTGCCCTTCTCTGGACACACACCAGCACGTCAATGTCCTTCTTACAATGAGAGGCCCAAAACTGGACCACAGGATTGAAGTGTGGCCTCACCAGTGCTAAGAACAGAGGGACGATCACTGCCCTGGTCCTGCTGGCCACACTATTGCTGATACAGGCCAGGATGCCATTGGCCTTCTTAGGCAACCCAGCGCCAAACAAGCCAGAAATAAAGCTGCAAGCAAAATAAATTAAAATTACTATGCATGTTGTGTTTTGATGTTAGTACTACACCTGTGCATTAGATTTGCTCAAAGCATGCTTCCACTATGGACTTCTCAGGTAACTTAAACACTTCCTTGTCTCATTTGGAGGCCAGATACACATCTGCTTATATTAAGACAGCTATTAGCATCCAGTGCAAACAGATGTTACCGTAATTCTGCACAAGTCTAGTCCTGGATGTCCAAATCTTCCTCAAACATGGTATTTCCAAAGGTAATTATTTCCCAAAGGAACACAAATCGAACAAAAGTATTAAAGCAAAGCATGATATGAATTCTTAACTTTATGAAAATGACGTTTCACTGACATATATACCCACACTCCTGGTACTTTGTGAAAGCTCTGATTAATTGCCAAACAAATTCTGATTGAGGCCTACAAGCCCTTTCAGGTTATATCGATTTTACAGCTGTTTCTACTGAAGCACAGGAAGAAATTAATGTTTCCACTATTTTACTTGTCCATGAATTTTCTGTGAATTCAGAAGTCCTAACTCACACACACCCTGTTTGTCATCCAATAGAAAAGTCATTTTCTTGAGTCATAATCCTCAAAAAATTAAAAACTGAAAAGGGAAGAAGAAAATACTGGATGTAATGTATCACCCTTTGACATGGGAAGCTTTTCATTTTTCTTTTATCAAAAATTCAAGATGCTGAATTAATTAGACTATTAACACATTAAAAGTAAGTGTGAATAGCTTCAATTTAATCACAGCTGAATCAGTTTTATTTTGCACAGACCAGTGCCATATTTTCAGCTAAGAAATTAGATAGTAATTAGAAATTACACAGCAATTATGATCTAAGTGTGATGATTCTCTCAATGTGTTAGAAAGTACCTGACAGAGTATTGATTACACACTAGAAGTTTACGATATAATCAGCTTAAAATCACATGGTTTATATTGAAGATACTAAAGCAACAAATGCTCCAATACAGAGGGATCTTGGTAACTTCCAATTTCTGTGCTTCAGAGTTCCAGTGAGTTTTTTGTAGCTCCATATATAAGAGTGGTCATTGAAATTAAATGAGATTGATCAGTGCAAAAGGTGAGACAACAGATGACAATCGTTGAGGATCACTTTCCTGCTTATTCAATTACAATATAAAGCATTATTTTGTGAGACTTTTACTTTCAAGATGAGATTCTTGACAAAAAACTCAAGACATTTTTGAAAAATACCATTAAAAGACCATCAGCAGATGTCATAGACAAGAAATGTTTTGACTTTTTAAAAACATTGAAGAATATTTGTTAAATAAATATCCTTAGAACTATAATTCACAGAAAGCCTGTTGAAATAATATCATTAATCACAGTTGGGAATGACAAAAATATATTTTGCTTCTCACCAGTATGGTAATAACATTTTTTGGAGTGCAATCAATCTGTCTTTATCTGCTTAAAAAGGTGATTTACTGGCAGATGCCATTTTGGGAAAACCACAATATTTTTCATTAAATGTTGATGAATCAGAACATTCTGAATCCTCTTGTACTGAAAGTATATATTAAAAAAACCAGAAAATGTGTCAAAACTAGTCTTTTCACTCAGATCTGTGCAGTCATGGTGGTCATATTCCTTTGAAGTGTGTATCCTTGAAGGCACATCAGAATCTTTCTTTAAAAATTTCAGAAATTATAACTGATGGAATTCAAAGAAAGCTTACAAATAATGAAAATCTTGCAAAATATGCATAGGAATAGGAAGAGTAAATGTCATAATGAAGCATAAGTGAAAACTGGATGTAGAATACAGTTTATGTATCTAGTATACTAACATGGCTTATTTTATCAATAATCTCATGGCATTAGATGGTTTTTATGCAAATTTCAACCAATTATCAACTAATTCTCTGAGAATCTCCAGTTTCAGTTTAAAAGGAAAAAAAAAAAAAAAGCTAAAGCTAGTAGCACTGGAACTCTGAGAAAAGTTATCTGAAAATAACCTGAAATCTCAAAGTTCATAGGAGAAATTAAGAGAACCTCAAACACATTACTTTGTGAACACTGATATTCAAGACATCCAGGTTTTTTTTGTTCGTGTGTTTTTTTAATCTGAAACATGATTTCTGAATACAGAGTTGGCAAAATGCAAAGTATTTTAGAATAGGATTGACTTTTGAAAGGACTTTTGTATTTCCCACTGGAAGAAGCAAACAGTTGAAATGTTCTGGGCAAGAGATTTTTCTTTAGAGCATATTCAATCACATTAAAGGATAATTGCTGCTTCTTACTAATAACTATGAACCACTTGGAGGAGCATCACTCTGGAATACACAGGCAGTTCTGAAAATACTCAAACTCCAGCACAGGGCAGACTTGTAACTCCAGGCACAGTCTTTTGCTTTTGCCATTTAACACTGAGGTCCTGCTTCTTCCTTTAGAGTCTATGCAGCATTATTGCATTTTGTAAAATAGAGTTCTCCAAAGTATGTGAAGTACCCTTTAGACAAGAGAATGTTTTTTCCCAAGTGAAGTTCAGGTGCTGTAAAGCACGCAGTATAACTCTGCTTTGTGGCTTCACACTTGGTTGAATGCTACAATACAACTCCATCAGGTATTCTCAGTCATACCTCTAAAATTTTATTTTCAAGGATGGGCTACATAGCTAGAGACTGTCCAAAGTTTATGTTAGCTTTAAGTTATTGATAGTGTCAAGGCATTTTTATTGCAGACAAAAGAAACTTAGGCTTCAGTCTATCCTACTTCCACTGTTTACCTCACAGTGGCTGTAACAAGTCACAGATGAAATTACCATGCTGGAGAGACACCTTCCACAGTGCAGTGGCACCCCACACTTCTCTCTTTGAGGCCTGTAAATCCTAATATTTTTGTTTCATCTAACTTTGTTTTATCTCCAAAACTGTTTGTGTTCCGAGTAATATAAATTGATAACATGTAAATAGCTGTTAAACTAAATAAATGAAATTTTCATTTACCAGTCAGGTAAATCAAACAGGAGAATTTTGCTGTTCCTAAAAGTCTAATCTTTTTAATGAATAGGTTTCTGTTTCAGACATCATTCTGGCATAAATGCACCCTAATAGCCTATTCCAGGCTCTGAAGACTCCTTATTTTTCCTTTTTTTCTCTTTTATTTTTCTCTTCTGTCTGCTTTCATAAAAGAACAAACGTATTGTTTTTAAATTGT
Organism: Callaeas wilsoni; assembly: GCA_013398955.1. NCBI lineage: Eukaryota > Metazoa > Chordata > Aves > Passeriformes > Callaeidae > Callaeas > Callaeas wilsoni. The sequence goes on from VWPU01006294.1 coordinate 10,355, forward strand.
ATTTACCCCAGATAATTCACAGATTTATAAAAGATAGATTAGAAAATAACATACACAGAAATAAAGGGTTTTGTGATGCAAAAGAAGAATACTTCCATTTGAGTCTATACACAATTTTCTTTCCCTCTTCATTTAAATGAGTTTTAAATGAGTTTTATAAGAGTACATTTACCTTACACATTTAAACTACAGTGGCATTACAGAGTATATAATAAGACTTAGTAAGCACCATCATGACATTTTTAGTTTCTTATCTTCTATAGCAGCAAATTTGTATAATAGTCCCTACATTGGGAAGCTTGCTTGGAGACTGTCAGTCTCCTCCCGGTCTCCAGAAAATAAACAAACAGCTCCTGTATCTCAGCAGTATTCCTCCTTCTCCATCACTGGAGTATACTCATGTTCCCTTCTTTTGCTCTCCTGCCAGACTTACAGCTCTGGCTAACAGTTTCAACAGAAAGCTTCAGCCCTGTTTCACAGCACACTCTGGCCAGATGGTGAGGGTGCTCTCCCTGTCTCCACCAATACAGACACGAGTGGTAGCATCACCAGCAGAACTTTGCTCTTTTGTGTGTTCATGCTCTGCAACAGGGCACTCGGGAACCCGAGGGAAAAGAAACATCTACTGAAAGTCAGGGCCTAAGTTCCAGAGAGAGCACAGATTCAGATACACCAAATATGCTTTGTGCATCAAAAAGCCCCTTCCTCACTAACAAGACTCTTCAGAAATTCATGGAACCCTCTCCTCTGGCTTTCACACAGACCCTCTCAGGAGGCTTGGATCTTCCCCCTGGCCTTTATAACTTAGATTGCATTGATTTATTTTAACCTGTATCTTGTGACTCAGATGGGTGAATATGTTTTATACGCTTTCAATGATTAAAACTTCTAATTTATTCTTCATCAATGCTCTCCTTTTTTATAATTTACAAAAAATTACCAATAGCAATGACACGTGTTTTATTAAACAAGCAATATACTCTTCTTTATGACATTTCTGAGCCTCCACCTAACTCATGGAAACTTTACGTATCTAAAGAATTTCAGGTTGGGAGCTCCTGAGCTTCATATCACACACACTGCATGAAAAATCATTTTGGTTTGTTCTAAATTGGTCACCTGGTAACCCGAACTTAAGGTAAGTTGACCTCAATTTCTTAATAATACTTTTTTTTTCTTTTTCAATATTCTCTTGACTATAAGCTTGTTTACTGAGTTTGCTGAAATTGGGAAAGAGTTCCTTTCATCAGATAGATACTGTTTTAGTGAGGTGGCATGACTAAAACATGGCTTCTTCCAGTTGACTTAATACTGGACAAACTTCCACAGTGTCTGACTTAATAGACTGCAAATCATACAAGTCCAGGAAGATGCACCACAGTTCCTACTTTCACAAGCTATACAGAAAAGAAGAAAGAAGAATCTACACTTCACTTACCCCATCTTTCACCTGTATCAATAAACGGTGGAGAAAATAGCCCAGATCAGTCTCTGCAATTTCCTTACAATTGGGAGCAAACACCTGCACCTCAGCTGCCTATTAGCTTATGTGAGATAGAAAGAGGAGGAAAGGACCCTGTATTTTCTGCCAATCACCAGTGAAGGAGGAATGAAACATAATCTTTTTGTGGAAGGAGGAGACAGACGTATTCCCTATCATCCACATATAAGTACTGAATAAGCTGAAGAGTTTCACATGGTAGGCCTTGTAAATAGCATCTATTTCATTCCTGGTAATACTAAAGTTTCAAAAATTTTATTTCTAAAAAAGTAATGACTTAATAAAATCAGTTAATTTTGGACTATTAATTTTCATTTATTTTTGGGGCTTTAGTTCTTAAATACCAAATATCATTATTTAGTGTAGTTTTATGTAGGTGCAAATTCACAGAGCACAGAACTCATGCAAATATGCTGAAAATATGTTTTATTTTGCTCACAATACAATCTGAAGATATATTTAGATTGTGTTTAATGCCTTGTCAAGCTATGTACCTGACTACACATGAGCTTTCCCTATTATTCATCTGAAATCACTGTAGAAACGCCCAGTCAAGAGAATTTATGGGCTACTTCAGGCTGAAATTTGGAAAAAAGCATGTGTGGTATATTCATTAATCAATGAGAGTCATTTTTACAGTCCTGTTTTGTGCCACATACTGAAATTAGATCTGTTAGGGGGAAATCTTCCAATTCATAAGGAGCCCTACCAAAATTGCTTAAGTTCAGCCAACAGATTTCACTCATAACCTTTCATCCCACAACTTCTGGAAAGCCACAGCTGTCATCTGAAATAACTTGCATTTGTGGAATTCCATGTTACTGAACTTTTCTCACTAAGTAAAAAAAAAAGTCATAGACGTACATGTATTTAAACGGATCTAAAATGTAAATTCCACTTGTGCCTTCAAGTCAGTCTCTGAATGGCATTTTTCAATTTGATTTGAATCTTATACTTACTGAAGAGTGAGTATAAGGTATTATATTCTGTAGTAATGCAAACAGAAAGTATAATAGGAAGGAGTCCTGCAGAGAACTATTAAAATGCCATGAATTTCATGAAAACCCTCTTTTGAAAGCTTGTGAGGAATTAATTTCTTTTCATCTATATGGCCACAAGTCAATAACAGAAATTTTAAAGTCAGTAACTTTGTATATAATTGAAAATAAGTACAGATAGATTTACTACGGAAAAATATTTTAAAGATTAATTTGGCAAAAACAATATACATCATGTTAATTTCAGCTGGTGACTGTGGTGTAAATGTATTCACAGTATATAGAACTCACAGTACCAGTTATTAAAGACTGAAACTTTTGAGATCTGCACTACAAAGAAAACATACTTAACTGTAGATATAAATTAGTCGTAAATTTCTCTATAATAAAACCTGCTAAGTGTGCAGCAATAACTTCAAACTTCACTGTTTTGCTCAATATTATCAAACTTGAAATTCTACTACAATATGGAGTTCTCTCGACCCTCAAATTAATTAGTTTGATCTCTACTTTTATTTTTAATCTTTCCTAAACCTTCTGGTAGCAGCAAATTGCTTGTGGAGAGCACAGAATTGAATAAAACAGCTGGACTAAACTAATGTGTTGGAGGGAGGAAAAAACCTTTGCAATTTATTAATGTATTCAAAAGACTGTTACAAACTTTACAATTTAATTATTGGAAGATTATAGAACTGCTTCACTGCTTCTGCACTGTGTTAAATAAACTGTACGTGCAAGGAGTAATAAATGAAATTGTTAATTTCAGTGCATCCTTAGGGAATAGTAAGAGGGGGAGTTTACATTATTTAGAGCTCCAAATGGATTTGAGTTTATATACAGTAATAAATCTTAACTACATTGTTAATTAACCCTGCCTCAAGCCCCTTTTTGCCTTAGGAGTTGAAAGACACAGTGTCTGTTAGGATAACTCACCATTCATGTGCTTAAAGATGTTTAGGACTGGGAGAATTTGCCGATAATAGGGCACCAAGGCCTCCCCCACCATTTCAGCTGACACCACCAGGTGCTGCAGGATTTTCAGTGTGGTGCAGAGGACCTGTCGGTTACGAAGGTTCAGTGCATCTGTGATGCAAAAAGAACAGGCAGAAAGCAGAATTAATTTCTAAAATGTAGAGGGAGGGGGAGGAGTCCTCTAATGGACAAATTTAATTAAACTATACTCTGTCGGGAATTGTAAGTGGGCCTTTATTAGCCCAGCTTAGAAAGATCCCAAAGATGGATTGCAGGCCTGATGTTATAAAACACTGCCTTGTCTGATTGTTATTTGTTCCCACAATTTGTGCTGACTCTTCAGTAACCCAAAGAATGCAGCTCATTATTCCCTCATGCTGCCTGTATAATACTGGCGTGGTCCAAACAAATGAAAAATAAATGTTCAGTAAGTACCATTTGGGGCCAATGGAACTATACAACTGCAAGACAACCTGCAAAGGTTGACAACAGACGCATTCTAGTGCAACAATTAGTGTTTGTATGTTTGTACTCATTTATTTCAGGATCATTTTATTCATTCAACTGACAATTCCTACTATTCTGAGAATCAGCACAATGAAGTAAATGTTTATAGAAAAAAAAAACAAACACAAACAAACCTTGTAGGCTTTTTTCAAAAGAAAAACATTCTAGTGGAAAAAAAAAGATTTTGCCTAGCCTACATAGATTTTTCTCTTAGCTTTCAGTGTCATGCTTCTAATCTTATGACACTAAGACATTTCATAAAAACCTCTTGTTTCTTCTCTTTTAATTTTACTAAAAGCAAGTACTTTGCATTCTCTCTTGTAATTAAAAATGAGTCATGCTTGAAATACGTTTTTTTTTCCCCTTGCAAAATCCATCTATTTATAAAGGCATTTCTGAAATTATGCAGCTGGATAAATTTGTCAGCAGTTGTCAAATTTCGTATGGTCTTATATATTGGTCTGATACTCCAGTGTTCTGCCCACTTACATAGACTTCTACATCATTGCACTGGGACAGAACTGAAAATGATACGCTCATATTCATTACTATGTTTTATAAACAACACAGAAGTATACAAATACACGATTCGAGACACCATAACAAACTATAAGCATTTAGAAAAAACTGTAGCAAAGAACACAACAAAATTTGAAGAGAAGTTATTAGTAACTTCTTCAAGAGCTGCCTCTTCAAATGGAAGTAAGAAGATTGACGATATCTCTACCCATTGCAGAGGTGTTGGAGCTAGATGATCTTTAAGTGCTCTTGCAACCCAAACCATTCTATGATTCTACAATTCTATGATTCAGTATTTCCAGTGCTGAGTTTTATCAGTGCACAGGAATGCATTTTCATAGGGAATGAAGCAGTATTTTCACAAAGGAGCAATGCCAGTTTTTCCATCTCTTTAAGCAAATGCACTGTACCCCACCTGCTTCTGCTGCTTATCACATGCCTGCTGAGTGTTAAAAATCAGAGCTAGATCTCCAAACCAAGGGCAGGGCAGATTGGTTGTGTGAATGGACAGAGACAATTCTCAAAAATCAACTAGTAAATAATCTCCCTTCATGCCTCTTGGCATGCTTGTGAACAGCATACTGAACCTGCTGTCAGAAAACAGAAAGCCCAAGGTATAATGGTACTATTACACCTCATCCAAGTTAGAGGAGTACTGCTAAATGAAAATACAGACTGAATTCCATATTTCTTATTTTCTACAATAATCCCTACTGTAGTCACCAGGATGCACTTAATTTCATATTGTCTCTGAGCATAATAATGTGTGCACAGGAAGCCCAACAATGCAGCATGCTCACATAAAGTTCCAGCAACGAGGCTGGCTATTCCAAATGATGCTTTTGTGGATAGATGTTCTAAGGCTACTTTAGGAAAGAGAGACCTCCAGATAAAATTTTAAAGATTGGGTCCAAGTCCCAGGTAGGAAAATACTCTGTCAGAAAGAAACAGGCATTATTCATTTTCATAAAAGAGTGACTGGAAGAGGAAGTTTTGGGGTTCCAACGTACAGATTTATTCACTACTAACTTGTCATACACATAAATAATAGCTAACTGAACTAAAAGGGAAATTATCACTAACATTGGTAATTTTCAGTACAATAGTTATGTCATGCATACAAGCATGAATTAATATTTATATTCAATTTTATGAATTATTACAAATTAGTAAAATTAATTATTCATACACACGCAATTAATTAAGGGATATAAAAATTAATCATTGAAGAAATCACTGCTTCTTAGTTTTTAACAAACAAATTGTACCCACTCCAAGGAATAATACTTCTGGACTGTAGAAATTGTCCTACACAATGAGAAACCTTATTTTTAGGGATGCAGAGTATGTCATGTAAGTGGAAACGGCTGTCCAAATACTCCTAGGAAGAACTTTTGGATAGATCCCACCTGATGCTATGGACTTGTCTCTGTCCAAGTGGAGCAGTAGGTACCTGACCATTTCTCCTTGGATTATGGTGGCTTCATTCTGCCCCCCATCCCTATCTCCATGGGTATTCTGAGTATCTTCTATTTAGAAGATAGATAGATCTATTTAGAAATAGATACTATTTAGAAAGTACCCTGTCTTCTGGGTATTCTGAGAATAACTGATCTTACAACTAAAGATGGAGGCAAAGAATGCATTAAGTACCTCAGCCTTTTCCTCACCCTTTGTCATTATACTTCCCCCTACAACCAGTAAAAGATAAGCCTTCTTTAGCCCTCCTTTTGCTTCTGATATAGTTATAGAAACAATTTTTATTACATTTTATAGCAGCAGCCAGATTAAGTTTTACTTGGGCTTTGGAACTTCTAATTTTCTCCCTGCATAACCTTATGACAATCTTCTAGTCTTCCTGAGTTGCCTGCCCTTTCCTCCAATGGTTATAAACCCTGAATTCCAGACAAGCGTCTCTGTTCAGTCAGGCCCACCTGCTGGCTCATCTTTCAGCATATGGCCAAAGTCTGCCCTCTCTAAGTCCAAGGCAACAGTTCTGCTGACCTGTCTCCTTACTTCTCTGATAATTGAAAAGTCCATCATTACATGAACACTGTGCCCAAGACAGCCTTCAGCCACCACATCACCCACATGGATCTCCACTCCTTACCTCTACTGAAACATAAGACTGAAGGACCTCAATACCACTGTCCCTCGAAGAATGGCATGCCGCGCCCAGGCTTATCTCTAGTGATCCCTGTTTGGTCCCTTTCCCTTTTCAAATCTAATTTAAAGCTCTTTCAATGAACCCTGCTAACTCCTGTGCAAAGATCTTTTTCCCCTTCTGACACAGGTAGCAGTAGGCCTCATGTCATTTAAACTGATCCATGACCAAAAAACTCCAAATCCTGCCAGTGACACCTCAGAGCCAGATACTGATCTGCTGGCTCTTCCTATTTCTTTCCTCATCATTCTCTGCAAATGGAAGGGTAGAGGAGAGAACTACTTCCACTCCTGATCCCTTAACCAGTAGTCCCATAGCCTTGAAGTCCCGGTTGTCCTCAGACTTCTTGTTTGGACTTTATCATTGCAAGCCTAAAAAATAAATAACGGATAATAATCTGAGGGCCAGAGGGAGGAAACTTTCTCTTCACATCTTTAACCCCTGCAGGCCCCAGGGAGGCATCAGACTTTCCCAAGAAGTGGGTCCAGTCTGCATATTGATCCTCCCATTAGCTGCTGATGGGACCATCCTATTAAAATGACCAGCTGATTTTTTTTTTTTTTTATGGAAGCAGTTTTGATGCAGGGCACAGGTCAACTTAACCTTTTAGACACCTTCATGCTGGATGAACCATTATGCTTGTTGCTGTTTCGTACCACTTTCAGAGCCTCATACCTATTGTATTAGGGCACCTGGGAAGTTGGGGCAGTCCCAGAGGAGATGTGCTTGTTGTGCCAGCAAAGGAACTTGTCACCATTGCCCCTCATCCCTTGAATTATTCTGTTTTCCCAGATGGAAAAAGGACAGGGAATCTGTGTGGCTGCCTGTTGTGCCTGTCTCAGAGAAGATGGTGCAATTTCAGTAGCCTCTCTCTCTCTCACTCTCCTCGATGCACCTCAGCCTACCCGCCTCCTCCTGGAGCTCTGTCACTAAGCCAAGGAGTTCCTCTGCCTGGGTGCACCTCCCAGAGCTGTGCTCACTGCTGCCTGGTACTGGTGTAACAGTAGGGCACACACTGCAAAGGTATGGACGCAGATGGATATGGTAGAAACAAACAGAGTGAGAACTTGAGCCTGAATCCCTTCATATTGCAGAAATCGGCAGTGTGTGTTAGGAAAACACTCATAAATATCAAAAGAAAGATCATTATGACTACAGAACTGTTGTTATTCTTAAATATTTGGACTGTGCCACACATAGCAGTCAACTAGCTCCTGGCTTGATTAAATTAGGCACTTTATAAACATTCAATTAGAGGCAGTCCCTGCCCCAAAGATACACCACTTTCAAATATCTGTTTATCTTTTAAAAATCTGGTAATTATTTTCTGTTTACTACCATCACTACAGAGCATTCTCCCACATGAATAAAAGGAAGAAAATATTAATGCAGTATATTAGAAAAGTACATTCCAATACATTGGAAAATGTCAGTGATATCCAGAGGTTAACAGAAATTGAAGAAAGTACTAGTATCCTTACACAAGAATAAAGCAGACTATTTAGGAATCTTGGTACAGCACAGCTACATAGCCCAAATTAAGGAAAGATGCATAATATCCAAAGTATTCCAATTTAGAAAACATTCTAGGCTGTTGCCTCTTGGCCTAGAAGTCTGCTGTAAGACATGGATCTTCACAATAACGGCAAAGTGAATAACTGGTTTGCTTCTCAGTTAAAGGTGCCTTTCTGCTCCCTAAAGGGTTTTGAGAGGACTTTCCTCCCTCAGTAGTACATATTTCTCTTTGGTCATTTAGCAAAAAACTCCAACCCAATAAATTGACTCTGCTGTTCAGTAGTTTTGATGTTTTCTACTTTAATGGTGTAAACTGGAAGATTTTGCTTCTGACTTAGGATCCACTTTTCCAAGAAATCCTCCAGCTTAAATAATTGCTCAACTGAAGTATATAATGAAGTATTTTTCATTCAACCATACATTTTTGTACTGCTATAGCTTTTCCGAACAAATATTTTCTGAAGTTCATAACTTTCTTAAATAAAAGAAAATTTTACAATGATAGCAGCTTAATATCTGATTTAAAAGCTCAGTATCTGAGTTTGTTCTGTTTCTACCATTCAAAGCCAAAGCAAAAGATAATTATGAAATCTGAAAGCATATTTAAAACACTATCGTGCTGTTTATTAAAGCTCTTTAGCAATTAGACAATATAAGATACCAATTAATTTACTTCAGTGAATGTTAATTCACTGTGTTTCTAATTTCAGATAAATTTTATTGGCAATTCATGTAAATTTAGTGTTTCTTTTTTAAATTTCCATTAAGAGCTGAAATTTTCCTTAAGATATATGCCATTTGTTTGCTTATCCATTTAGCTAGATGTTTACATATAATGCAATAGAAATAATTATTTTAAAACATTCAAGTCTTTTTCTTGAGTAACACTTCTAACATCTCAAAGAAAAGTCCTAGAAGTTATATAAGTTGATATTTTTTATTTGTATGTGGCAGTTTGGAAAATCCTATCTCAGTTCCAGATATTGTCTATAATAGAAGCCACAGTTCTCATCTGATAGATGAGATTGATAGATTCTATAAGCCAGGAAACATGACAGCATTTCTCCCAGTACACAGTGGATCTTTTTCATGACACAATGTAGTTTCACAGAAGAGATCCAATCAGAACATTCTCTCCCAGATAGCACACTGACATCCTGAGCTTCACAGAATCAAATCAGTTTCCCTAGACTTCTGTCTCTTTTCTAAATACTAATGTTAGATTACGGTTGTTATATTAAAATTTATGTTGATAATTTAATTCTCTTCAACTTCTTTTTCAAATGCACCTGTGAATCTATGCTTAGAAGTGCACCAACATTTTCCATTTTCTATTTAGGTCTCAGAACCAAACATTAAAACCAATTTAGTCTGCATTCATATCTCTCACTCAATTGGTAAATGAGGCAACAGTTTTAGAAAATTCTTTGCCTGAAGCAGAACAAGATATATAGAGTAGGTATCCTGTGAGGTAATAAGCACTCAGGATAAAAATGCTTGACTGTTGTGATCTACTTAATCTTGTTGATCAAGGGCTTCTTTTAAATTCACAGAGTCAGGTTTAAAGAAGTTCTACCATGAAGTGTCTCAAAATGCAATTAAAGTGATACATACTTCTCTTACAAAATTTTGTCCAAAACTTTCAAAGTGCATAATTAACTACCTTTACTTATACAATAGTATTATGCTAAACTTACAGAACAGTAATGAGGGCTCTTATAAAACAGTGTTTCAATCAAGAGTGAATAAAAATCAGAATGAGAACCTTATGTTCTGTACTTTTTAGAAGTCCAGTAAGAGCTTGATCCAAATAACAATACAGACGTACAGAAATTTCTTTCTGTACAACTGAAAGAGTGATGTGTTACAGTGAAATGATGGGAAGGAGAAAGAGGGGGTAAGGCATGAAAACTTTATGCCAATTTTGTCATCAAAGACCTTTTTTTGTAAAGCCAAAGTCTAAGGCACAGAAAAGGCTAAGATCCATAAGTGAAACATTGATGCTTGCAAGAAACATGATCTAGCAGAATATGGAAGTCATTGACTTTTTTCAGCTTTAGTTGTGCTTGTAATTGTAGCATTTTACTAGATCAGCTCCTATAAAGCTTGAATTCTATTAACGTTTATGGACCCAATTTAATTATATAGTATAAAGAACACTTAGAAGAGAGTCCCAAAAACCTGCTTGTTGACTATGCCAGTCTACAGTTTCAATCCATTCCTAGATGTACATTTCTTCCTCTGTGCTAAGATATTAAAACTGCACGGAGTACCCACCCTCCTGATGAAAACAGGTCTGTTATCAATGAAATGTGATGCCATTTACAAAAAAGGTCTGCGGAATCAAAGTAGTAATGGCATCTGTACTGCAAAACTTCATATAGCATTCTAAATGTGCTGTAGATCCTTGAAGAAGAAGAAGAAGAATGTGGACAAGAAAACCCTGATAATACAGTTTTCTTAGACTTTCAAAAAGTATTTGATGAGGTCCCTCACTGAACTGCCGTGGCTTCCATACAAATACATGACCTAGAGACAGAAACTGAGGGCAACGATAAATGATCACAGAGGAGGAGCATCACTAGTAGGGCCTTGCAGGAATCCATGCTGTAGTTCATGTTTTTCACTAGATCCGTAGGTGATTTGGAAGAGTTTTTACTGATGATAATAAAGATTTCTGATGATATCAAGTTATTCCAGATGCCAAAGAGAAGGACTGACTCTGAAGAACTGTAAAAGGACTTTACAGTACAGAACAACTGCATGATAAAATTGCAGATGAAATTCATTACTAATAAATGCTAAATATTAATAAATTTATAGAATCAGGAAAGAATAGCTCTAACTCCAGCTTTAAAAGTCAGAGATGTTAATTGCAGATTTCACTTTCCAAACACGGATGAGATTTATCTTTATTGAATAAGAAACACAGTTTCTCCCCAAAGATAAGAGTAAAGAGGAGTAATAAAGAAACTACTTCATACACCATTTGCAAATATCTGAAATGACCAGTTTTGAGCAGAAGAATCTAACATAAACCTAATTGCAACTACTTGTACTGGTTGATGAAACCTGCAGGGGAAATGCTTTAGTATTTGAGTATTAGGACAATAAAAAAAAAAAAAAAATCAGAGACCTTTGTTTTCTTTAAAAGCATTTTAAGTCTACAAAAGCAAGCTTGTTTACTTTTCAGTCTGTGATCTTAATAACCAGAACTGGTTCTCAAGAGCAACCGTCAGTCAGGAGGAAAATTACAAACACATTAGAGTTTTAACTCACTTTCTGTAAGTGATAGAAATCAACTTACATGATTTGCAGAAAGCAAATGACAACAGACCAGAAAACCATATTTATTCCATAAAAATATTGCAGCGCTTTGTGCAAGGAAGTATTTAACAGTCATTAAATATCCCTAAATACAGTGAAGATATGTGAGAAATATAACTGTGCTTAGAGCAACTGCTAGCAACACATTCAAATTTACATATCTAAAAGCAAAAGTGACACTGATTTGACATTAAATGGGAATTAACCACACTGTAGTCCAAGACAACACTTAACATGCAAATAGAATGTGAACAATAAGAAAACAGAAATCAGATGCAAACAGAATATGAACAATAAGAAAACAGAAATCAGTTTAATTTGGAAATGTATTAAACATTAAAAAGGACTCTGTAGGTGATACTGAGGGAGGAATGCTCTATTCGTTTCTCCAGATCTGACTCATAAAAAATTCTGTTTCCTTAATGAAACATTTTTAACAAAGTTTAAGGTGTCCTTGATTTACTGTATCACAGAAGTTATTTTTAACATCATGGTAAAAGCCTCAAAAAGAAAAACTTCAGTGTTCCTTAGGATGGAGATTATTCTTTTTGGACTCAGTGAGAAGAACTGGTCTGCTGACTGGAACTGTAAAAACAATATTTCCTTCTAAGTTACAAGTGCAAAGATGTGAGCTTTTCTGGCTTTTAGGCCTAAATTCATATTGTCTACGTATCTGTTTTAGGATTCACAGCACAGAACAGAAAAGATTCTGGCAAGTGGGTGATCTAAGATACTTAAGTGTTTAATTTCACATTATTATCTTCATTAGCAAAGCTATATGAAGATCTTCCTACTGATCATTTCTACCCAATCACTCCAATGACTGTGCTATTGTGTCCTGTTTTTTCATTTGTGGCAGTGCATTTACAAACTAGACCATTGAAATGATCCAACTTTAAAAGTAATGCCACTCTGAAAATATTTTAGATTTATATTAGAGTTGGGTTCGTCTTTTTTTCTTTTTTTTTTTAAACACATCTAGATAAGAGATTCACCAAGTTGCTCCACAAACAATTGCATTAGCAAAAGTCAGAGTGTGGGAGCTGGAACAATTAGTGACTTTATGCGTGAAGAGGCTGAAAACTCCTACAACTACATTGCCAGCAAAGCAAATGTGAATGGTAGCATGCTCGTTGCCTCTGAAAGACGAGGAGGTGCTTCCACACACTTTTGCATGTCCCTGATGTTACTCATAGAAATAATAGACAAAGGTGTAGAAACTTCTGGCTCCCCCAGTGTTTATGTCTGCACGCGTGTCTCATGCAGAGAACATCGGGGAACCCTGCAGTCAGGAATCTGAGAGGTGCAGAAGCCTAACGAAAGCAAGCAAAAGGACTTAGGGCTTTTCTGATCCCTTTGTTACAGCAAATGTAATAGTAAAAGCAATAATTTTCCCCAAAAATGAGTACCAAAAGGAATTTTACATTCCTATAATGACCACATAGAAAAACGTGGAAAGCCTAGACAGACTCCTCTGTTGCTGGAAAGTAAGGGAACTCTCATGTAATCTACAGACATCTTTGCTTGCTCCCCCAGGGGGCTGTGCCTGGGTTCTGTTCAGCTCTGCCACCAACACAATCTGTGATGTGGGGCAAAATTAGCCTCCTTCTTCTGCTTCTTTACCCATCTGCAATGTGAAAACAACAATATGGAACTTTCTGGGAAAGATATTGGCTGTGTGTTGGGCATCAGAACTTTCATGATACTGCTGCAAAGTACTTTGCTATTTGCCATATATCTCAATTTATATATCTTTGCTGAGGTTTAAATAACTCAGACAATGGGTTTGCCTACATCTGTGAAAGGGAGCAAAAAAGCCCTATACCTTAGGTAACCCTGTTTTCTGATTTTGTATTTTATTTATTTTTGGTTGGATTCCTTTGAATCAAGTTTGACATACATAGGTAAATTGTTTCTTCTAAATTTTATGTCATGAAATGAATATATTTGTAATCTATTTTATAATGTTTTTCCAGTGCAAGATAAAATATATTTTGACTTTATGCTTTGAGAAATCAAAATATATTTTGAATATTTTTATCTTTGAGAAATTAATGCCTCCAACTTGAGGGATTTTTTCTTCCTCTGAATTTCCAGTAAAAAAAGTTCCTTCCAGTGTGACAAACAAAAATAAGGAATTATTTTTCAACTAACGATCATTCTTCTTTATTATTTTAATCATATTTCAGGTATTTTAGAAGAGAATCCGGGCATGCTAATTTCAATTGTCTGTCTTTTTTTAATCACTGCCTGTTTAACCAGAAAAAAAAATTGAAAGGATTTGGGCTTACAATAACCCACAGATGGATTCAACAATATTATTTTCATCTTTAATGATACAGTCTTCAGATGTGTGAACTTTAAGCAAGGATGGCTGGAAGACAAACTTCTCCTTAAATCATTAAAATATAGTACAGAATTCTAATATATAATTGAAAATGTTTTTAGAGAATATTTAGGTCTTTACAAATATATTCCTTTGATGATCATGGAGGAGAGATAACTGCTTTAAAAAGCATTCTATCTGTAGAGTTGTTTTTCTGTCTTTCTTTTAGCCTTTTCCCCTTGATCATATATATTACCTTGCCTAACAATCAATTGATTCACTCTTTCACAGTAGAAATATGGTAGTGGTCTAGAAGAAGACTGGTTAATCAGAAATAACTCACCCACTGGGACACTTTAGAGACAGTAATCTGTGTAAAACATAGCTGAGTTTATTGTGGATGCAGCTGAGTCACAGAAATGTGTAGCTGTGACTACACTGCTGTATTACACAGCCATAGCAAATTTAAAAACCCTTAAAAGTACACATTTTCAGACTCCTGGAGATGGTGGTGTCTTCTTTTAATATTAGTATGGCTTTAATTAGGAAGAAGCCTTTATCATTGATTACACTTAGACTCTTCACATATTAAACCTGATAGAGAAGCCTATTTAAAATTAAAAAATAAACACTTTAGAATAAAATAAAGCAGAACCAGCAACTAAATTTAGCTGGCAGATTCTTGAATGTGTTGCATCACCATAAATTATGACTTAAAACTACATATCAAATCCATACAAATACACTTACCTAGCAGTCTCATTCTAATTCTAAACGCTGTGCAACAGCTTAAGCTTCCAGTTAATTAAATAAATCTAAGCTAGATTCTGGTCTCAGAAAGACTTTTAAATCCTAACTGAGTAGGTGCTGTCACAAACTTGCAGTCTTTTCTGAAGACATGGTTTCAGCTTTCAAAAAAATAAATATACTACTGTAAATATATTCAGGTAGTGTTGGAAATACAGTTCTAAAGAAATTATATCATTCTTCTCTTTACATGTTTACCTTTTAGGACGAAAAAACATAACATTGTTTTCATAAGCTTTCTCAAGTGTCACAGAGTAAACATTCTGAATATTATATATTCCCTTTGACATTTTCAGAACTATGGTAAGATAGAGATAGTGACATCTATAATCAATCTTTTTAAATTGAGAAAAAATTGAATGAAAAAACCACAATTCTGACCCTTCCCACACTATTATTTCGGTATTATCAGGCTCCAAACTACATTCACCTCTCCTTTTAGAAAATTGTATTTAAAGCTGAACTGTCTCATGGACAGGACAAAGGACAGCAATGATACCATTAATGATTAACAATAAAAGCGAAGGCAAGTTTAACAAACATGAGCATCTATCAGTACAGGTGTAGCGCGCAAATTTAAGAATTACCATAACTAACTAGAGAAGAATGGTGGTTCAGAATAATCTCTCTTCAAGGTACTGACCTAAAGAAATAGGAAAGGGCAAAACAATATATTTGAAAGACTAGGTGGTTCAAGAAAATAAAGTTTGGTGGTAGTACACTTGAAATTTAGTGGTCTTACATTTGTGTTAAAATAATTTATTACTTTTCATAAATTTTTTCTAAAAAAAACCTATGTTTGACTATATAAAACCTTCAAAAGTAATATTTTAAAAATGCCATCTGTTGATTTCTCCTGTCATTTTAGATGAACTGATCTGTACAGTAGAGGATTTACACAATAAATATAGAAAATCAGCTAAGGCAATGTCACTTCGCATTTCCAAAGATCAAGAGCCACCCTGTAATAAGAAAAATACTAACCAGAGAGTCTATTATTCTGAAATCCTGCACATATCAAGTGACTGAAGGCATAAGCTTTCTGGCCTTATATCTTAAAATTTACTCACATTTGCAATAATCTTCATGTGATGTTCAGGCTGTTATGTCTTACAGCTTAATTAGCAACTTTTCATAAATTTACATCATATAAATACAATTTATGGATTTTTCTCCTACATGTTCACTTACTTTTTATTGGGATAATGAGCTGAGGAACAACAGGAAGAATCTTGTTTCCACCATGCTCCAGCATGTCATGGACTCCTTGACGAGCAAAAAACTCATATGGAAATTCCGTTTCACAAAGCCCATCAAAGAACAAAGGCAGAAAATAATGATAGTCCAGATTTTCAATCTCTACCTGAAAATATAAAATAAATAAACAGATAAATGCAATTTTTACAGTACTAATATAATGCGATCAGGCCAACAGATAATTCATGCTACCTACATAGGCCTGTTTAGTAAATAATAATTCATTTTTTATCACTGCAGAATATATTGAATCCCAAATATGGTTTATGACAAGATATTAAAATACAGAAATATTAGAGCTAAAGAACAGAAGAAAAATTAATATACTCCCTGTGGTGGCTTTGTAACCCACAACACTCCCATATATTTTCACTTTTTGTTAAGTCAGTACCAGATTCTGGTATTCTTGCTTACTTACTTTGCAAGTTACGCATACGAATCAAACTAGTTATTTTAAGAACAATAGTCTGCCTATTTAAAAAAAAAAAAGATATTATATCTTCACTTGGACACTCAAAAGAACAAATAAGATAAAGAATCCTGTAAGCAACAAATATCCAGCACAGCAACAAATATCAATATTTGTACATAATTCCCTAATTTTTAGAATAATGATCTAATTCATTTACTATTAATTTCAATAGCAGAATTATAAAGAAATTCCATGGTTCTCTACCATGAAAAAAAGGCAGAGAAATGATGTACCTATTTTTAAAAGGAATCTCCTTCCAACCCTAAAATACAAAGTATGCTAATCTTAACAAGCTATGGAGGAATTTTGCATTCTAGTATTCTTCCCTTTTCCTTCTTTTACCCATTAGGACTCTACCACAGACACTCAGGCTAGCCAGCGAGAATCAGAAGTTTGTTTATGGCCTGTCAAAGCTCTGAATAGAGCTGAGAAGTGACTCAACAGCAATGCATTTTCTCTGAACAGAATATGATCCTAAAAATCACTTGGAGACCAATTCATCTCCTTAAGAATGCACTTCCATCTCTAAAACACTGCTTAGCTGCTACCCTGTTTTTCCAGTGAGATTTGGTAGTATGCAGGTAAGATTCTTCACACCTAACAGATTTTGTCACATAGGCCAAACTGAAGCTCCAAACATCCTAAATAAAATTTGTCAGGTTAAACAAAAAACCCAAACCCACCCACTGATTTCAGAACAGAAATCACATTCTCACTTGAACTGTGGAAGTCTGAACTAAAGCAGCCAAGAACTGAACTTTACAATTCTTAGATAAATCACACAGTCAGGAAGTAGCACACAGACATTCTCTGTTTGAGGCCACGGTTCATTTTCCTCCTTGCTTGACTCTGAGTAGATCTGAATCCTGGTCTTGCACACCTTTGCTACTGACTTCATTCTTTCATGTTGAAACAGATCAATCCATGTAAATCAAAATTAACTGGAACTGATACTTGAAAGTAAGTATTATACATTTGCTGTGAGCATGTCACTTTTGGCAGACATAGCGCCAATGATATACTAACATAGCCTCACATGTACTGATTGTCAATCTCTAAAAGGAGATTAAAAGGGCAATTGCATAACACCTATTCACTGATGTGAATGAAATCAAGTCCCATTAGTGGATCATGCAGGAGAAGGAACAGAGAAAACCCACATTCCCTGTTTCCTCAACATCATATATTATTTGCTTCTCTGTAATTTTTTTCTCATTGGCTTTTTGCTCCACAAGAAAAAAAAGTCTTTATCAGATGCCTTTAGAGTCAGTATGAACCCAAGGAAATAACCTCAAGTTGCTCCAGGGAAGGTTTAGACTAGATATTAGGGAAAATTCCTTCACAGAAAGGGTTGTAAAGCACTGGAACAGACTTTCCAAGGAAGTGGTGGAGTTGCCAGCTATGGAAGTGTTCAAAACATGTGTGGCTATGGCACCTGAGGACATGGTTTAGCGGCGAACATGGTGATGATGCTGGGTTGACAGTTGGACTTTATGGTCTTTTCCAACTTTAATGATTCTATGATTATATAATTCTATGAATAGGCCAGGGTCAATTTGTGAAAAATTTCAAAAATAAAAGAATTAAGTAACACAACTAAATTAAATATTATGATTATTGATAAATAAAATAACATGAATTAAAAGACATATAAATTCCTAAATTGATGGGTTTTGTATTAATTGAGGACATTCAGCATGCTATTAGCAATAATCATTAGATGATAAAAGAAGTCTGCGCCAAAAGTCACTGAAAACAGAAGACAGCAATATAGCAACTACAAAATTCTGGTTACAAGCCTAAAACAGAGGTCAAATTGTTCATTTCAAAAAGAAAGCTGTATCAGGTAAGAAGGGACCAGGAGGTCAAAAAATCATGGACAAAAAAGCAGGAACAAGAAGAAGCAATTTTTTCAAGTTCTCTGTAAATAGGACAATAAAACTTCCTTTAATATTTCTTTTTAATATTTAATTTTAATCTATAATTTTTTGTTATTGAATATTTTCATTTAAGAAAATCAAACCCAAAACCTCTAACAGCTATTTAAGCTTTAGATGTTAAAGAGAGAGATACAATTAGTAATATGTTGGTTTGTTTTTTTTTTTAATGGGAGGTGTTTCACAAGGCAAAACACGTTACCACACTGTCTTATTGAGATGGAGTTTAGAATGTATTCCTTATACGGATATTTGACAACTCTTTCAAAATTACAAAGTATTTCCGCAGTGAAAAATATCCTTGATACACATCCACATTAGGTTACTGAATCAGGATTTGCAACTATTTCACTCCAAACACACATAGTAGAATGTCTCATTTCTTTTCTCCCACTCTTCATTAATACCTCCCCTAACTGTAACTGCTGGTTATCTTTCTTCTCAAAGATTTGCTATTTCTGGTACTCTATGCAATCTTTTTTCAGCTTTTTCTTTGAGCTAGAAATATGCTTTTTCTGCTTCAGATATGAAGAAAGCTTCTGTATTCAGAAGCTTGTCAATGTTTTTCGGCAATAATAACTGGTCAATAAAAGATATTAACCTTATCTATCAACTCTCTATTATGGTTGTACATTACATATATATAGGAATGATATATCAACTTTAAGGTAAATATGATTTCAGGATTTAAAAACAACTCTGATTTTTACACACAGTACAAAAGATTTATTAAGAGAAATCTTTTACAAAGTATACATATGACAAGCTGTAGATTATAAGGTATATTTCTGTACTCCTCAAGTAGTTCCAAATCCCTAAGTAGTTGGCAACTAGCATGGCTCTGAAAAGGATTTTGATTTCTAATTTATTTCTTGAAGTGTCAGCTGTCCAAGCACACAGACAATTTTTACTTAGCTTTTTTTTGCTCTATAATAACTCCCACAATATGGAAGCCAGAAATATTTTGTCTTACATTCTATGGTGTGAAACCTTTCCCTTCTGTGTTTACTATTTAGCTTTTAAAAGTGGCTATTATACAGCTGTTCAGAGAAAAATGTGATTTTTCTGTTTACGCCTACAAAATCCTTTTGTTTTTTATATCCACCCACAAAAAAATGCTGATTAATGCTCAAATTCTTGGCAAAACTTGCCCACAGCTGACAATAATGCTGTAGCTATGGATTTTAAGAAGAAATCTCACAATAATTATTATGAACTTCCATACTAGCTGTTTGTAAATTTTGCAGACATAGCCTCTGAATTTTCAGTAAATAGACACTAATAAAAATTGATATATAATATATGATTAAATAACAAAAGCAACCATAAAATGAGTAAAATCTTCTGTTTCATGAAACTTCCAGGCTCCTTATGTGTTCTAAAAGCTCCTTAGGTGAAAAATAATATACAGTTAATAAGTGTTGCTTTATCATTACATAAAACTAATGTACAAGATGGGAGGAAACTAATCACAGTATCACAGTCAATTTGTCCAGGAGAAAATCTGTTCCTAGGAAGCAGCCCATAGTGAGTGGCAAGTTGGCTGAGACAAAGAAAATCAGGTAAAGATTATAGATTGATAATAGAAAAATAAGATTCGTGGCTAATCTGCCTGATAGATGACGAAAACTATTTGAGAGAACTTAAGGTATAGAAGAACTTTGACAGTAATGGTATCATTGGTCTTCCTTAAAGAATTTTATTTAAAATGATCTAGTAAACTATAAGACAAACATGAGTTTTAGAAGGTAGTGTTTAAGCCACATAATTTAATTTTCCATCTCATTTCACACAACTGATTACATAATACCATGTCTTTGATCTGATTATCCAAAACCCAGATTTCATCTCCCAGAAACATTATATCTAACTGTGTATGCACACATTAAATGTCTTTGTCTAAGGCATTAAAATTAAGTAAAGAAACTCTGGAACTATTGGGCTGATAAGGACAAACATGAGTTTTTGTAAGGCTTATAAAGATTTTGTAAGGATTCTTTTGTAAAATAATAGTTTCTCAAGATTTAC
This sequence comes from Callaeas wilsoni, assembly GCA_013398955.1. NCBI lineage: Eukaryota > Metazoa > Chordata > Aves > Passeriformes > Callaeidae > Callaeas > Callaeas wilsoni. The sequence goes on from VWPU01006294.1 coordinate 30,685, forward strand.
TTTCATGTCTGTTTTTCATATTAATGAAAAGAGAAAAACAAAAGTATTTTTGACCCGTCTGAGTTTTGAACTTCCTTTCCACTTTTTCTTCCAAGATTTCTTTCAACCTTTCTTTTTTTTTTCTTCCAGTATCCTGTACAAATTGTCAGGATGAAGCCTGTGCATTTCACAGTTTTTGGTTTCTTGCTTTTATTATATTTGATGCATAATGGCATGTTAGTTTTAATCTTCACTATGGAGTGAGTAATGCTCACTAGTATTTCCTAGACTTGCCTAGATGGATTTTTCAATATGGTAATTTTGCTTATGGTTCAAAACACAATTCTGCTGTTGCATTTAGTCCCTACATGTTTTCTAGCAAGAAAATATTCTCTTTTTAGTCTGCTCTATCAGTTGTGCCCATATTTTCCATTCAGAAATGAAATACTAAAATACTTATCTTAAAACAAGTGGAAGATTAGCAGACTTGAAGGAAAACAGATAATGGTAAGGGATCTAATAGAAATCATGTAACTCAGTCAAACTGTATTTAGAGCCTTTTTAACATATTCTGTAGATATTTAACTTCCCACAGGAAGTTAAATAACAAAAGAAAATATTTGCCTCCTATGGATAAATTAGGAGAAGCAATAATAAGAAATGTCATTGGAGTGTTACTATACTGGCTATCTGAATTCAGGTTTGAAATAACTCCTCATGTAATAATAAAACCCAAAACCTAAAATCCTAAAAATACAGAAATGTTAATACGCAATAATTTTGAACTTACTGCATTTCCTACTATCTCCATGTTAGTTATAAAAGTAACTGTCACTTGGGAAGACAAACACCATCACTCCAAATGTCCTTCCCTTTCCTCCTCCTTCTCCCCACTTCACAGACTGAGCATGATGACATGTGGCCTGGAACATCCCTTTGGTCGGTTTGGGTCACCTGTCCTGGCTGTGTCTCAATCTCCCCGGCACCCCCAACTTTCCCACCGGTGTGGCAGAAAAGCAGAAAAGGCCTTGTCTCTGTGTAAGCCCTGCTCAGCAATAACAAAAACATCTCGATATTATCAACACTGTGTTCAGCGTGAATCCAAAATACAGCCCCATACCAGCCACTGAGAAGTTCATTAACTCTACCCCATCTGAAATTAGCATGATATGCTAGCAAAAACATTTTCTTTTCAGTTGCCATAGCTGAAGGTGACAATTTAATCTTACTGGGGTTATTGAGGTGAGGAAAATTAATAGTCAACAAGAAGGTCATATTATTCCTTAAATAACTAAAGGATCAATGACTGGCTCAGAAATGGAGGCAAGGAGAAGGAAGATACGAATTTGTGTAAAATTTTCTCCAGCTAGAGAGAGAGTAAAAAACTCAGCCTGAAATCTCTTCCTATAAATGTAACTTAAGAATTTATTTTTATTAAAGAAATGTGAATCTCTTAAGTCTGTGAGCTATGCCATTCAGAAGATAATCTAGCACATTTTTGGGAGGAGGGGATTTTAATCCTGCATTTTCATAAATCTTTTAAATTTTACTGCTGGGATTTAAATTTTTAAAATATATACCTCACTGATAATACAGAGCAGGAAGTCTTGCCAAATGTAGAGGAGGGTCAGTGTATCACCCAGGAAAAAACAGGATGACAATAAACCCTTGAATTATGGGATATAGGCCTTAAAGTATGATATGCAATATTGAAGTGACAGATTAACAGCAAGGACTTCTGCTACAGTATAGAAGTTCATCAGTGTGACATAGAAATAGTGTGACAGGAAATAGAATTGAGACAACTAATTAATCATTACGAGCTACCAATATGTTGCAGCTATGAAAAGACCAAATATTATTTAAAATGTATGAGCTATTTCTAGTACAGATAGGAAGGCATTAAGGCTACTACACAAGGCAGTCATGAGAGCTCACCTCTCATTATCATCACTTTCCCCTAATATATAGAATTTATTCTCATTGATTCCTTATTGGAAATGACAGAGACAAACTGATATATAGGAATACACCAAACTAAAAATGAAATTAAGTGCTAACTTGTTCTTATTTATTTGGATTCTGATCACATTAGATTATCTGAGTCAATTGATTTCTAAAAATGCATTTAAAATATACTATTCTTTCAATATAGCAAATAGTTGTAGACTACACTTCAAGGACTGCTTTCTTTTCATTGATGGGAAGCATCATAACTAGAAGATGAAGGACCCTGAGAAAAGGGCTCTGCAAGCATCACTCTGACAAATGTGGAACGCACCTGAGAATTGTTCACATGAAGCAGGCAATGGACCACATGATAACCTCAGGGGCAGACAAAAGTATTTCTGCTGCCTCAGAATGTATGCTTATCTAGTTACATCCTTCTTGCTCTTCAAAGGTTTGCTGGCACATTTTCAGACACTCAGTTGTACTCCTTTTTCTTTATGTGATTTATTAATATGTTTTCTGAGTTTCACAAGCACAGTAATGTAAAACTTTAGATTAAGAGAAAGAAGCATTATTTCTCTACATTTTGATAATCTCTCATGTTTTCAATAGCCTAATATGAGCATTACATGATATATAAAGATAAATTGCACATTTTAAAGCCATGTGATATTATATGTATTATATACACCTACTTAGAGAGGTGAAATGGAATTAGTGACTACTGGGGTCCATGGGCTGGTGGTAGATTAAGTTCCACTCTCAGCTGCAACATCTAAGAACCCCCCAGGTTCACCCAGGCACCAGCAAGAAGCAGAGGGTAAGCTCTGGTCCTTTACTACAGAACACGCAGAGGATTATCATTGCGAAGAAGAAATGTTCAACTTTGCAGACACTTTATCAGACACCAGTGGACAACTCTTCTCTGAAAGGGAAAGCAAAGATGCTAAGACTGTCCCAGGCAAGGGGAGGAGGCTAGGTAGAACCCACTCTCCAAGGCTGAGTTTGAAGGTAGCAGAACTATGGGGAGATGGTTGCAAGACTCTCCCACTACCTTCTGAGGAAGATATCCTGATCCTCATTTATTTACTTCATGCAGTATGAAGTTCACTTTAAACACCATTAGAAAAAGAATGAACCAGTTTGTTCATCCCCACAAAACACATACAATGCAGTACATCAATGAAGAACTAATTTACAATTGTCTTTTTGGAAATAAATATTCTTTTTCTCAAAGAAGTTTTGCTACCATTTTAATAGGATGAAGCCTAACACTTCATGTTATTTTTAAAGAATTGTGAAGGTAAGTCAGGAGAGTGTCAACTGATTGTATCCTATTAGTGAAACTAGTAGCTAAATTATTGGGATTTTTTTATTTTTTTACATTCTTTTCCTTTCTCTTTGCCAATTATTCATGCATACCTGTTTGTCAAATTAACTTGAAATTATTTGATTTTAATAAAAATAACACAAAGCACAAAAGTTAAAGAAGAGCACTGGGACAAAGGCACATATAAAAAAGTGTCTGTGGGAAAAGTTAAATACAATTCTCTGAAGATTTGTTTTAATAATTAAACAATAGCATAAAATACCACAAAACGTTCCACAATGTAATGCACAACTAAAATTGTCCATCCATCCAATTTTTGTCATGTTTGACATATATACGTAATGAGAATCTGGCCTTTTTATGGTGTTGGAAATTGTGGAAGCTTATAAAACACGTAATTAAACATTATCGTTTGTATTTTCACACACAATTCAAAGAAAAAGGTAACAGAAATAACAAAATCAATTAAGAATAGCGGTTCTTCTGTACTAAGAGCATTCTATGATACAGTTCCTATTAGCTTCTGACTCTTGATATTTATCTCATGTATGAAAATGACACTGCTCCCCAAGAAAGAGCAGTGTCTGAACGTTTCCACAAAACCATCCAGAATCCAGAGAGACACTATAACACAGTGGGACAATTGCCATGAATGCTGTATATCTAGGCCAGCAACCTTTGCCTCTTAACAACAAAGTTATGCAATGAAATCTTCCTGAAACAAGTTGGAGAAAGCAGAATCACAATATGTCATTCTTCACTAACTTCAGGACTAGAACAGAGCTAAACCAAAATGTTCTCACTGCCTCCAAGAGTGCTTGAGAAAGAGCATGGCCCAAGATATATTTTGGAGCAGATGATTGTCTTGAGAAGATGAGATCAACCACCAGAAATCCTTTGTCCCGTGGCTTCCAAGAGTCCTGGGAGATGACTCTGAAGTTACTTCATATTTTTCAGTCATAATCCGGTGGAATGAAATACCTGAGACAATGTGCTAGCAACACTGAAAGGTCCCCAAGGATAAACAGCAGACAGGTGAATCAAATAGTAAGTGAATGAATTCCAGATATTGACAGAATCCAGAAATGGAAGGGAACACTGCACCATCTGCTGGCTGACACCAAACACTGTGAAGGTGTTCTCTCTATTTCAAAAGAAAACAATGAAACAGGCAGGATATTACTGAAAATGTCAAGGTCAGATTTTGGAACAAACTGCCTGTATTACCATAGAAAAGTTAAAATCCTCCCCTTATGAAAATCTGTGTTATTTCAAAGAAGTCAAAATTCAAGACTAGCATGTAATTTTCAGAACTCATAAGCAACAGCACGACTAACAGATGTTTGCATGAACTGTATCTATACTTAAAACCAAAACAGGGTGTGAGTCATTTTCTGAGCCCAATGCACAGTAGTATGGAAGAGATAATTTCTGTACAGCTAAATTCTTTGATTCTTTGTACAAGATAGGGTAGTTGACTTTAAATTATATGCTGTAAATAATCTTGGTAGCTGCTTATCCTGAATCATGGATGAGCATTATCTAGGCAAATAAGCACTAGACAGAATCATAGCAGGGGCTGTGCTATCTGTGCGCTTAAATAGTACTGTGTCAATGCTTGAGGCCATGCTGTGATATGAATGACTCTGTTAGTCTTCTAGGATACATGTGGATGTTGGCATGACCTACAAAAACTGAGATGGAGTGAAGAGCAGAAATACATTTGAAAAAATAATTCAATAGAAGTTGCCTTTCATAACTTTTTAATATTGTATTAAATATATCAAAGCATATATGAGGAAAATTTTAGGTGCAGATGCATCAATCAAGACTATTAAGGAAGTTGAGCTGATGAGACAATATCACTTTCAGAAAGCTAAAAATAAACGCAGTTTTGGGAGGAGATTAGAGTTGCTTGTGGCATCTGACACGGGTGTCTATGAAACGAGACACCTGAACATAACTGTTACATTGATAGTGTCATTGAAAACAGCATTTAGCAGTTGGAAAGAAGTCTTCAGATGACTTTCAGTCAATACATCTATATAACCTTCGCTGATTTTTTTTCTTAAATAATATGCTGTGAACAAATTCAACAGAAACTTAAATATTGTAATTATTCATTTGCTTCTTTGTGGCATATTAATTTACCTGTGATAATCTAACAAGCTATAGTAATTTGTATTTCTGTGCACACTGCCATGCCAGCCTATACAGAAATTTTCTTCATATATTGGATACAATGTTAGTGTTATAATAACTGAGTACACTCATAGCGATCAGGTAATTCAAAAGAACTTTCTCAATTTGGTACTCGTAACAACTCTACTTAGGTATAAAAATGTGGCACTTGAAGTAGCCCAAATGACTTAAGGCATTGAATTTAGAACTCCTTCCTGAAGTAACTCTGATTTCTTTATTAAGCATTTATCTGCTCTCTCAAGGAAACTTTTTTCCAAACTGTTTCCATTTCATCAAGACAGAGTAAGTCCCCAGAAGGATGGAGCAATTTTGGTAAAATGGAAAACATTAAAATGGACTACAGTACTCAAAGGCTTTATTTTGTTGGGTTAGGAAAGTAACAGATAAAATCGTTCTTTAACTTCAAAAAATAAAAAAGCTTCTGTAGTGTGGGTAAACCCAATGATCATTTGCTAAGTTCAAGTGAAATTTCTTACAGTAAAATGTGTTTTCTGCCTTAGCATCTGAATAAGTTGGTAAAGAATTATTTTCTAATTAGAACCATGACTAGCAACCCTGCTTTAAATATGAGAGCATGGGTCTTTTTTTCTTTGGCATAATACATTGTATGTATTTCTTTTGTTTCACTGCTAAATTTAACTCAAAAATTCACGTGCCCTGTACTGCCGAAAATGCGTAGTTTTAGAGGTTTTTAATTTCTTTTTTACTGAGTGCATATTACTGAGAGTCTAGATAAATTTAAGAAAAAAAAAATAAAGTATTGTATTAGCGCATTTTTCTATGTCAATAGTGGTCTTCAATTCTGCAACCAACAAAGAAAAAATTTCAAATTATTTTCCCAAGACCCCAGAATTCTTCTTACATTTTGTGGATCTACTTTGCAGGCATATCTACAGTCTTCACAGAAACTCGCAAAATATTCTTTTTAAAATACATGTACTTAAGATCTGAACATACTACAGATATTGTGGCAGTTTTTGCGATATAAAATCCTACCCCTAATACACACGAACTTAAGATAAGACAATAATATTCTGAATATATATGTAATAAAAATATTTGGAATTTGCATAGCCAACTTAATAAATGTTCCTAATCAACTCCTTTCAAAAACAGAAACCATTAAGAAATCAGCTAAATTTTGCGGTTTTAGCTCAAAATTAGACTTCTCCCCATTATAAAATATGAGTATCATGTTTACTAATGTTATTTAGTATGGTACTAACCTGCCACAGCAACGCTTTAAATTTTAACCATCCAGAATACTGACTCAAGAACTTTTATTCAGGCTAGATTAAACTCTTCTGAAAATTATGGGCAAGGACAAACTACCACAGAAGCTCAGATAAATAACCACTGTAGAATATGGCAAGGATAGTTCTGGCTGATTTTTTATTTTCTTTGAAGGTAATAAAAAGTGTAAACCAAAGACAAATTTGTGGAAAGTAAACTGAACTTTTATAAAATAACTATCAGTTAAATAAAGTAAAATAAATAACAGCAAAATGGTTGCTAGCACAATGCTTTAATATCTCTGCAAGCCTCATGAATTACATTATACAAAATACAGTATCACACAGCACAGTAAGTCAGAGTATATTTCACAGGAACATTGCCCAGTTCTTTGTCTTTTCTATTTAATTTATCAGTGAAAGACAAACTGTGTCTTTTTGTGTGTTGCAGCCTGCATTTTAAACGAACAGATTTTTATAATAACAGTTTTTTACTAGGTGAAACAAGATCAGGTCATCGGATTTGCAAACTGTCCTTAAAAAATCTCACAGAAGAGGTCAACACATCATGTTGTATGTGTCTCTAAATTACTGTATTGATTTGTGTCCTAGGTATGTATCTTTGTAAGTTTACTTCATAAGATTTTTGATTGATATTCTAAGAGTTTTATATTTAAGAGAGTTTCTAAATGCAGAAGGAATGCTGTTCTGCTTTGACATTGGCCAAAAGAATAAATGGCAACAAGTTGTGCACAAAAAGCTTGAGAAATTATGCCTATACATATGGGTTTTTTCCCAACACTGTTGGCCATAGCTATATTCATTCACAGTTAAATAGCGTATATACGTAAGTAATGTCAGTAAGTTGAACATAAAAGTTAAATAGACTAAAACCATTGTCAAATATAAAGGAAAGATTACAAGTTTAAAAAACACTTGGTTTCCAGGTCATATGAAATATAACTGCATAATAGGGGCAGAAGGGAAGTTAATGCAGGTAAAATAAGCCATGGTATTTGGTTTGCTTTACATTTTCTTAAGTGTAAGTCCTATATCAGACTACTTTGCCATGTCAGTACTCACAGCTGATTTATGGTTGATATGGTTTTATGCCCAATTAATAGTCAGGTTCTCAGGTCTAAATTCCTATGTATTTTCTGTTGGTTAATAGGGCCGTAGAGTTAGAGGTAACCCTATTAACGCAACCATTCCTGCACATTCTCTAAAGGTAAAAGTAATTTTGAAAAGCAGAGACCAACAATGAAGATCTGTTCATTACTCATTACTGGAAATTTAATTAATTTGTCTCAAATAGAAATATCCACAAGTCATTAAATCCTAACAACGTAAATTCTGCATATCCATGCAAAGTAATTGGAGGGTGCCCTTTTTTTTAAAGTAATCTTCAAAATAACATTAGTGCTGATGGTAAAGACCTCTGACTACCAAGGCAGGATCATTAAAACCAGTAGAAAATCTCACTGCTATGTTACAGATTCTAATGAACAGATAAGAAAGGTCTCAGAAATAACCGCCAAAGTTAGGGAAGAAATTAGATTTTTTTTTGAATCCTGGGATATCTTAGATAGGATACAGGATACAGGAATTCAACGTGAAAGCTAAACTTCTTAAAAGTTGAACTTAAAAATAGATCAGAATGCAAGACAACTTGTTGATAGAGTTGTTCTAAATGTGGGCACTGCTAGCATGATCAAACATAGATGCTTAACAGATACTAGTTATATGAATCTCTCTTAAACTAAATTCTAAATGAAATTCAGTATAGTCAGACTGGGAAGAAATGTGTTAAAAATCTTATTTAGAGAAATAATTCAAAGGCATTACATAGCATAAATATATTACAAGTATAAATAGACTTCACTAATGCAATGGGGATGTCAGTTTTTAGAAACCTCAGTACACAATGGTCATCCAATGAAGAAATTCCTTGTGCTTTTTCTTGCACAGACCTATTTCCTTAGCAATCACTATAACATGATGTATTTGCTATGCAGTATAGTGTAGTCTTAGCAAATTTACCAGGAATTCTGCACTTCAGAGTAAAAAAAAAAGGAATAAAAAAGTAGACAGGCTACCATGGGCTGGGTCCCAAATCAGTAGTATTTGAGCTTTAATAACTCAAGTTATTCCACTGTCTCCTTAGCTACTAAAACAGTGCTATTTAATGCGAAGAAATGCAAATTTTGATCTATTTTTATTCATTATGCAAATACAATATGTATTTTATTAAAAAGTAATTAAGTTTTGCATAGCTGTCCAATTCTTACATTGTTGTAGTGATACTTCAGTAATTTCACTTGCTGTCTGGAAGATGCAGTGAAATAAATGGGTGTGTCAGTGATTTTTCTTCACGAAACTCTCTGGACTAAGCTGAGGCATTTTCCCAAATCAGTACATCAGCACTGTTTGTATTGTCTCAGCATTGGGGCAGGAAATTAACCTTGCTGTGTAACGAGCTAAAACCAAATGCTTGTCACTACGGTTTTCCACACATTATCTTTTTTTGAAGTATGTTTTATTTGTCAGCGAAGGCTTACTTGTCACCCTATTTCAATAAGCTTCCAGGCAGCTTTTAAGCTCAGTTAGGATTGAAATGTACTGTAAAGACTAATATAAACATGTACTTTAACACAATGTAAGATAAATCCAAAACGTGAAATAATAAAAAAGAAGGAAATTAGAATCTTATAAAGATTCGTATTAATAGCTATCAAATGGGCTGTAGAATGTAAATTCAAAAACAGGGTGCACATAGATTGCTGGAACACTATGGAAAATCTGTGACAACATTCTTTTTTATGATTTCCCATACCATCATTAAGTATCAGTTATGCCTAACAATATCTTAAGAGGTAGACAATTAATCAAACTTCTGCAGGAATCCAAGAAGGTTTTAAGTGGGTAATAACGTCAAATAATTTTATTAACTTTTTGAAAGAGCAACAAATATTTTTGTTATTTGAATAATCCAAATTAAATTTGATAGACCATTCAGTGGTTGCTACCATACTTACAGCTTTGTTTCTATACTACGAAATCCAGTAAGATCAATTAAATTTTATAATAACTTCATCTAATCACACCAGACAAGCACTCAAGATGAATATTCTCACAGAATAAAGAACACTAAAAATAATTTAACATATTGAGATTTAAGTGATCACAATCAACTTTCAGGCTTAATACTCTGTTAAGATTGATGGCTTTGTTTTTATCTGCTGTGGTATTATCATTATAAGAAAAGATGTCTTCCTGACAATACCCAAAGAGACCAAAATAAAATCTTTAATATTTAGATACCAACTGCTTCCAGTGTAAAAACATTCTATTCCACTTTATTAACTGAGAATTAACTCATATATAAGGTCTGGAATTTCAACGGAAAATTAAAGATATGATGTTGGGCCAATTCTGTACAGGAACTAGACATCAAAGTTGTGGTTTGTGTTCTTTTTATACAACTAAGCCACGAGTTTAAGCCTCATGTCATTTACAAATTCAGTTGATGTTCCTAGTTCATCATCTCAAGTAAAGTGAGCTTGTCTTTGCAGTCAAAGGATGGTAAGTATTAACCTATCATTTCAGAGAATGAATTTACATTGTAAAACCAAAAGCCATGTCTCCATTTCAGATTGAGGTACAATGGTTATGGAGTTTGGCACACACTGTAACCCTCAAATTCTGGTCTTTGTGCACAAGCTCTGCAGAGAGGAAGCAGACAGTGGAAAAAAATGGAAAAAGATAAAGTGATAATGGCTAGCAGGTTTATAAAATAAAGAAATGTAAATCTGCCATTATAAGTCAGAGCACCAAACTATCTCAAATCTCATAATGGCTAATACAGATACTTCATTAGAAGACCAAAAAATGCCTGTTAAAAACCTGCTTCTCTCTCATACAGAAGAATAAAGCTCATAAGCAGAATGAATGTATCATTCAAATCTTCAGAATTTTACTTAATCAACAAGTAAAGTTCTGATTCTTGAGACGAAGAATTTCTTAGCCTCAGTGGTTTCCTGTAAGGATACTTTTCACTGCATGAGGATTTCTTATGCATTGTATTATCAATATTTGATCTTTTTTTAATTTCATACTTGTAAGAATTGTAGTTTTTCTCATCACTATATTTTGTATTTTGTCTGCCAGTGGAATATACTCTCAAATAAAACTTCAAGAGCGAAACTTCAGGCCTGTGACAGTAATATTGTATGAGACATGGTGACATACTGTGACAGTAATATTGTATGAGAAAATTTTGAACAACTTATATTTTGGAAGGTAATGGGCAAGAACATTGAAACTGAAGATATTTGTACTATTATTATTATTATTGTTATTCTTATTATTGTTATTGTTATTATTATTATTATTGCATTGTTCCATGTTTTCATTGCTTATATTTTCCTTAAATACTTTCTCTCTTATAGATTCTTAGAATGACGATTCTAAGTCTTTAAAAATAGCTCTTTCCATGTCACAGTGCCCTCAGCTCCCAACACCATTATTAACTGCCATGGTCAGGTTAAAAAGAAAGAGGTCAAGGATTACTAAAAAATACATCTGGAGACAAAACCAATTGCTGCTTCTTCACATAACTTCAGCCCATATGTCCCAAATAACTTCTATTAAGAAAAACACTTATAACTTACTTCTTCATAACCTTATGAGTTCCTCAGATGCAAGTGTATGCTTATCTTACAAAATGTATTTATAGTTTTGGGAAAAAAAGTATTTCTTGTTGTCATGCCAAGGGTCTTCACTGTAATCACAGTTAGTGTTACTTCAGTTTTGAATTCAAACTTCCTGTCATCTTCAATATGCAAAAACTTTGCTGTTTAGCCATAGCACACAGTAAGGAAGATACACCATTAAAACACCAAAACAAAAGAATCCCACAAAACAAAAATGGGAAATTAACAAGCTATCTTTGGTGGTAGGGTGGATTTTATGTTAAAGACAGCAAACAAAGCCCTACATAATACTTAAGTTTTCAACCAAAGCTAAAAATAACTATAACATCTAACTACACTGAAGGGTAAGTTATCAAAAAAAGCTTCTCATTAGTTGTCAACTCAGAGTAACTTCAAAAGCAGTCCCTGAGCATCCAGTAATAGCTTTCTGACAACTTCCTTATCTCTTACAAGCTGTTGTGAGAGCTGAATCAAACCAGCATGTAAGGAAAATTTCTTTCTAACAGTGTAAATCAAAGGAATCATATGCATCTCATCAGTTAACAACTCCTTTTCAGATCATCACAAAAGGTTAAGTTTATATAATGAAAAATAGACAGACATCTGCTTCTATCACCTGCACCTGTGGGGTTTCTCTGGTTTGTTTGTTTTGGTTGTTTGGGTTTCTTTACTATAATACCATAGAAATGTATTAATGAGGATTTAAACATACAATTCAAAATGTCAAACATTTCTAATTCAGTTGCAATTTCCAGTTTCTACATTTAAACATTATATTTTGAAAGCAGAATTGAGACACTATCTTCTATTAAACTTTCATATTCTACTTTTTTCATGTGACATATAGTAATCTATTATCTGCATTCACGTCTGCCTTGTAAACATATTTATATTGACAGCTTCCAGAACACACTGTCTCAATACAAGCTCTGGCTGTGAATGTTTCTGCAGAATTCAACATAAAAAGTTATATATTTGTTTTTAAATATGATAACTTGTAGAAAAGTAGGTGGTAGTATGTGAAATTTTAATTTTATCTCCTTTCTTAGCTTTTAAATTTACCTGAACATGGAAAATAAGTTTTCTGTTCTGTTGTTTCAGGTTTTTGTTTCTCTGCTTATCTAGAGAAAAAGTCATAGGATGTTGGACAAAATCCCTCTGTAAGTCCAAGACTAATGTAACTTTTGAGTAATAATTATGGTATTTTCCAGATTATACAAAAGACTGTTACACTGTGGAGCCCCTAAAAGCCCATGTGTGTAAGTTCATTTGTCTTTCTTTTTTTTTTTTCAACCGCGAACAAAAGCAGAAGGCAAGGAAAAGGGTTTCACCAAGATTTCCTGCCATGGTATAAAATACTCTCCAGATGGTTGAGAGAGTAGAAAACCACTGACGTGAGCAAAGTGAAAAAAACCCCTAATTTGTTGAAGAAGAAAGTTTCACATCCTCAGTCCGACAGCCTCCTGAAAACTGTGGGTTTAATGCCTCTAAATAAAATTCTTCTGAAAATATTAGCATGCAAACAGTAAATGTGACAAGCCAAAATCAGATTATGAAATTAAGACATTCAAACATCTGAAACTTGAATGTCTGAAATTATTCTGAAAATCTGAACAGCTTTATTGTACAATGTGATTCCCATACCAAATGGACAACTTTTTGCAGTCGAAATATTCTATACCCACAGTTACAATGACAAATCCTAAAAGGCTTTTAAAAATCAAGAAAAAAGCCTATGTATATATACATATCCACAAGCTGTTTTCTTCACTTGCTATTATGTTCAATAGTTTTAATAATTTTTTAACTACAGGGAAGTTAAAGATGAGGTAATAGGTTGGATAGAGCCTTAGAAAAACTCTTATTTGTAAGGTATTTCTTACTGAGAAACTGTATGATCTCTGTGGAACTAACAGTTTTTGTGAGCATCATCTTGGGCAGAATATGTTTCACGTTTGTGTGTGCATGAGGCAGGCCAGTTTTTGAAGGAGCTAATCAACTTCTAGAAAAGGGATAAAAACTCTGGGGTATATGTTCTATGCCAGAAAGCTTCTTCTATAGAGAAAGCTTGAAATTAGGCTTTTAGTTAGAGCGAAGACTAAAAAAGCAGGTGACATTGAGTAGAAGCTGTTTCTCATCCTTGAATTCGCCTAGTATTTAGAAAAGCAGGATTTCACACTTTCTTGTAAATAAATGAATTTGCATTAAAACATGAACTTCATTAACACTTTCTCCTCCAAGCTAGAAAGATGTGCAATACCTTTAAGTCCAGTTAATTGCTTCGGTCAAACCCGTAGCAAACAAGCAATGTATCTAACTGGAACAGAATTATTTTTTCATGGCATCTAAATATACTCGAAGAGGAACACAGTAAGGACACTCATAAGCAAATGAAATAGCCCAGGGTTATGTTCACAGCCATATAAGTCTGTACTGTCATGCAATGTACTTATCAAAGAATTCATATAAATTCAAGCTAATAGATACAGTAAATCTTGAAATAAGAGCATACGAATATTCCTTTATATTACACACATCTCCATTTAAAGTCAGCTTTTCTCTACAGAGAAAATGCTTTTCCTGTCGAATCGACCCAGTGAAGCAGTGAAGCCTTCCACTCTGATTTTTTTAAAATTCATATTTTCCAGACTTGTATACTGCAAAACCCTACTTACTAACCCCGAAAACTACAACACATGTTGACTTGGAACACTGTGATATCACAGAATAAATTACTGGAAAAGATGGACAGAAATAGGAAGTTTCATCCAGCCAGTTTGAGAGGTCAGCTTCAGTCATCCTACAGAAATGCAGACTGCAATTGGAGTGAATCAGGATACACTTAAAATCTAGAAAGGCAAAGACAGAAAAGATCTTGACTAGAACAGGACCAGTGTAAGTCTGATCCCCGGGCATAGCCCAGGTATCATCAAAAATTGCCAGTGTATACAGGCTGGTTCATTGACAGAGAACTACCTTGGGCATGCAGGTCACAAGGGCTGCAGAACCTGGTACTGAACAGAAACAATTACTTGTGAAAATGCAAGCAGCTACTAAAAGAAGACACAAATGTTTATTACTCTTTATATAAAGTACTCTCTAACTAGTTTGATGGAAAATGAGACACCATTATGGTTTATCTGAACATTTAGAAAAGTAAAATATTTTTACTTTTTTTACAGTGGAAATCTAACTACAGAATATATACTGTGATTTATTACATAGACAAGAAAAGATACTACTAGAAATACAGTCTTTTTTTCCACCAGATACATTGAAACATAATTTCCAAAACTGTTCTTTTATGGAGAAATGTCTACCACAGAAGTAGGGTAAACTTATTTCATCACTTCTTTATTTCACTCCTGCAGAAAACAATGTATTAAATCCAGGTTAATTTTTGGTCCTTTACTAACACTTTGTGTCAAAAATAGACCAGCATTTAATGAAATAGTATGTTTAAAATACAAATCTATTTGGCATTTGAGCAAATAAAAAATCTTTGAATTTTGCTTTAACACTACTTGGATTTCTTCGAGCTTTTCCTATAATAACTAAAAATTTAATTTACTTTAATTTCCCATTGCCTTATGAAAGAGTGTCTACATTTGCCTAGGAAATATAATTCTCTAACGGAGTTTGTTTGGATTGCTTCTGAAAGTACAGAAATATGCATTACAAAATCAAAGCTGCCTATGCAATGACCTCTTAGTACAGAAGGTGTCATCTCTTCCTGATTGAACTTAATAATTGGCATTTATTGTTGAGATGACAGAAGAGACAGAATAAGAGACAGTAAGGGCTCTCAGTCAGAGACTCTACCGATCTCGTTTAAAAAGCTGAGACTCATATATTAATTCTTACTGTTAAACATATGTATACAAAATAACCAAATGGAAAAAAGTTTCTGTTTTAGACTTTTTTATACAAGACTATATAAAAAACTTTACTTACATCAAGATGGATTAGTTTCACTGCACTATACTTAAACCAGATGTTTTTCAATTAGAAAAACATGCAGTCTAACATGATCTATTTTATAGAAAATCATGCTTTTTTACCTTCCCTGTTTTCTTCCATGATATTGTCCAATTGATTTACTTTAGGGTTAGTGTCTTAGTTCTATAAAAATCCTCTACTATACTGAATCTGTCACTTTTAAAGATGCTACCTGGGCTTCCTAGTGTGATTTTAACCTTATAATGTGGCTACTCATTGTGTTCGTAGTTTAGGCCTGCGTCAACTTTGAAAAGGATAGATCAAAGAACAAATATTAATAACAGAATAGAAGTGCATATTCACTAATATTAGAGCATAGGAAGTCTGTTGTAATTTTCACCCCTGTAGAAGGCTTCCCTTTGTTTCTGCCACTCCAGACTTCCTTTTACTTTCCACAGACTAAACTGCAAATCTCCTGTTTATAAGATGAATAATGTAATGGATATTGGTGTCTGAAAATATAACCAGCTTTAACATTTCAAAATTGTTCCTACAACTAGACCTATAATTATTTAATCAGTAACTTATAATTATTTAATCAGTAAACAAATATTAGTGGCAATTTTAGATATATACATGTAACTATATATAGAGAGAGTATAATCTGTAGTATTTATCTATTTTGAGTGATAACAGGTTCTAAAATCACTCTACATGAACAATGGCCTTCTTCTTGAAGCTGACACATGAAGAGGATATCAACTGACTTGTTTGCACACTTCTGCAAGTATAATTCCTGAAGATCTATGGAAGTTTTCCATAAATATAATATTGCAAGGCTAATTTGTTTGGGAAATATGCTCTGACCTCGAATGAACATAATCACTGAAGAATAATAATTGACTAACATTTTCCTGCTTCATAACACTTAACACAGAATGTTGTATGAAAGATAATACAGGCAGGAACATTGACTGTGTCATATATGAATTTTTATGGCCAGCAGAATGAGGAAGGGGATTCTGCCCCTGTACTCCACACTGGTGAGATCCCACCTGGAGTACAGCATGCAGTTCTGGGGTTCCCAGCAGAGGAAGGACATGGACCTGTTGGAGCAAGTTCTGAGGAGGGCCACAAAAATGATCCGAGAGATGGAACACCTCTCCCATGAAGACAGAGAGAGCTGGAGTTGTTCATCCTGGAGAAGAGAAGGCTCTGTGGAGACCTCATTGTGGCCTTTCAGTACTTAAGAGGGACTTAAAAGAAAGATGGGATGAACTTATTTTGAAGGGCCTGCAGACAGACGAGAAAGGGTAATGGTTTTAAACTAAAGGAAAGTAGAGTCAGATTAGCTGTAAGGAAGAATTTTTTTCTGATGAGGGTGGTGAGACACTGGAGCAGGTTGCCCAGACAGATGGTGATGCCCAATGCCTGGAAACATTTAGAGGTCAGGCTCAACAGGGCTCTGAGCAACCTGATCTAGTTGAAGTTGTCCCTGGGTTGGACTGTGTGACCTTAAAAGGTTCCTTCCAACCCAAACTATTCTGTGATTGTATTATTTAGCAAGGGAATTCACTCAGGTTGTAAAAGTGCTTTTCCTTTGTGATGAAAAACTCAATCTTTAGCCAGGGTATAAAAATCACAAAATATTATAAATGCCTTTCTCTTATTTGCAATGTACAAGCAAATTTTAGTGGATTGCCAATCTAGCTGAATATGTACTTTCTAAGTCTGGGAAAAAGTTGTCACGAAAGACAGACTTAGGAGATACCAAAGAAGGTGTTGTGGAGCAGACAAAACAAATCTGCATTAGACTCTTCTGCCACTGTTTGTAACATGTTGTTGAAGACTTACAGGTGCAATAAATGCTAAGGTCATATAAAGTTATACTTTCTTAGAAAAGAAATTGTACCTCCTTTCTTAAAAAAACCACTGGATTCAATTGTCTGCACAATGTTAAATTCCCTCTTTGTATATCTGCACCACTGAATTCAACACTTTTTGAAACTTTAAACCTTACATTCCAATGCAAAGAAAGAAAGTGCAAATGCTCAGAATTTAAGTTATTCAGGCAGCTGTAAGTCTGGTAACTCCTGACTTTCAAGTTTTAAAAGCTTCATCTTAAATAACGCTCTTCTAGCCTAATTGTCCTATGTAGTCCTATGACATGATATTTTTAGTACCAGAATTTTTATTGTCCATTATTCCATATTGTAGCAACTCATAAAGTTCTTTGATTATCTACATATGAAAAGTGGACGTTTCACTAAAAAGAACAAAATATGATTCTAAACAAAGATCATGAAGTACCACTCTAGTAAGTGTCATAAAATATAGAGGTGATTTTGAATCATGGAATAGCCAATTACTTCTTTCCATTAGCACTTTAAAATGTATGTGAAGTATATAATTTGATTTTGTCTTGAGCTAAAAATTGCCAAGAAACTTACCTATGAGATCTGGTAGAGAACATTAACCGTGGAACTGTTGTGACAGTACTGAAGACTGTGAGGTAGATTTTTGTCCCATTCAGACATTTGTTCGTTCATTCGGGAAGGGGAAGGGGAAGGGGAAGGGGAAGGGAAGACATTTGCAGTGGAAAGGACCTATAATGACCATCTAGTCCAACTACCTGATCAGGCCAAAAAGTAAAGCATATTGTTAAGGATATTGTCTAAATGTCAGGCATTGATCACCTCTCCTGAGTTTGAGTTATGCAGCTCTTCACTCATCTTTGTTTTCAAAAGTGATTTACCAAAAGTAAATTCTATTCTACTTAGTGATAATCCAAGTATTTTGTGGCAAAAAGCCCCCAAATCAGAAAGTACATGTGTTACTGAAGAGAAAGACAACTGTTAAGTTCAGTATATAAGATTTGGATACATAATTGAGAAAGACTAGACATCAAGGTTTAAGAAATGAAAATCAGCTGTTCTCTACTGAATTCTCATATTGAGAGTTTATGACATTTTTTCTCCCACAGTAAAATACATTTAAGTCTTCTAATTTAGCTGGGTATCTGAGCAATAGGGCCTAGTAATTTCTTTTCTAAATGCCTACCAATATTTAGGTCACCTGAAAGCAAATTTGTTTTGTTTCTTTTTTTGGGGGGGACAAAAAGTTCCATGTCACTGTTGTTTACTTCTGTAGTTTGATCTCACAAAGAAAATATCTAAAAATATATTGAAATTGCTGGTGCTTTCCACTACTTTACAGATAAGATAAAGTTTAATAATAAACATAAACATGAACTCCAAACATCTTAAAAGAAATTTTCAAATAAAAAGTAATCAGAATATAAAAGTCCTACCAGTTTATTAGGTAGTGATTGATTAAAGCAGTGACTGCAAGTCAAATATACTTTTTTTAATAATAAAGGTGCTTCAGTCTAGATCTCTTTGTGTCTTATTCAAATTCAACATGCAAATATAAGAAAGAAATCAGCCATCCACAATTGTTTCATCACAGACCACAAAAGAATTCATCTGTTTATTTTTGACTTAAAAACATTATTGGAGAATTTTTCACTGACAGAGTTGACTTAGATAGTAAACAATGGTCTGCATTCATTATTGCAGGAAAAATATCTATGAGATCTAAGTTAAAAATCCAATAAATCACTTGTTTTAATTGTTTAATGCAGCAGCTGAGAGTAATATCAGGTTGCAGACCTGCAGTTTTACTATTGCTATGTTTCAGGTCTTTCTAGAAATACAAACTCAAAATATCCTAACACATGTGCATTTTTTTCCCCAAAAGAACAATGATTCTAGGCATGATTTGATTCATGTTTCTATGGATAACAACAAAGACATAATAAAAATAGGTACGAAAGAAAGCCACTACTTTAGAAAGATTACAAAAAGTTCTATCAAACTGAAAATTATGGTATGAATTGTGTAATGACACAGTTTCCAACACAAACTAGTTTTGCCTGTATGGCAAAGCACTACTCCAATTTGCATATAAACATACTTTTAGATGCAGGAGCTCCAGCAGTCTAATCTGCTCAACTCACAGTGGACTTTCACATAATTTTCAGAAAAAGTGACATTATTCTCATACTGAATTCCTCAAAACATTCTACAAAATGGACAGGACAAAATAACAATAATGTTAACAATAATATGTGTCCTGCTCATTACCAAAGTAACTGAATGAACATATGACCTGAAATGCAATGAGTGTAACTAAATGGAAAATAAGCCATATAGGTGACAAAAAAACCCCAACAAATTGGGAAGATGACCTCAATGAAAAGGCCAACTCATCAATCATTCACAAATAAATAAAAAAGACTATGCTCAGTAGGGAGCTGTATCAAAGTAGTAAACAAAAGGTTAGAATTTGAAAAACATGGAATAGAATGAATAGCAGAGAAAAAAACATAGTGCAAATCATCCAGAATATTGCAGGAAGTAATGATTACTTCCCTTCAAATGAAACCTCAGGGTTAAAAAGAGTTCAGAGATAGTGAAACAGTGAGATGAGTCAAGGATTTAGAAAAAATGCCTGAGGAGCTAAAAAACTGTGATTGATTATTTCAAAATGATGATGAATAAAGATTATTATATTGAAGGTACATGAAACAATGAATGGTATATGTGAAAATAGATTGGAAGCTTCTGTTCTTCCTTTTGCAAAAAACAGCAAGGTAGGCAGTGAAATTAAGAAAAAAATTAAAAATATTAAGTATTTAGTAATAAATGCATAATTAATGCATGGAACTCATCAAATAATGTTCCAAAAAAGTAAAGATATTCAAATGACTGAATAATCATTAGACTATCTTACTGAAAACATATTCAATTATTAATTTAATAATACAACAAAAGACAAAAGTCAATCCTTTACAAAGCATGTTAGAGAGTTAGGAATGTGAGATACCCTGTGCTTCACAGTTTCAGTCCATCTGCAACTAGAAGAAGAAATTTTCAGATAATTCTGCATTTCAGCAGAGGGCTCTCCCTTTCCTCCCACTGGTTCTGGCTGAACCAGAACACTGAATACAACAGATCCAGGCTGGTCCTCCTTTGAACTAGTGTAACAGTTTCAGTATTCAGTAGTTGTTGTGCAGAAGCAGTGCTACAGTATAGATGAGGAACTGGACAAAGAAATAATGCTTGAGGGAAGCTAATACCAAGTCTTTGCTTTTCATGTATTCATCAAGGTATTTAGGGGAAAAAAAATCTGAACTTCTGAAGAGTCATATGAACTCTAGGTTGTTGTCATCTCCAACTGTGTGCCAAAGTTTCAATAAGAATACAGTAGAATGAAAAAATTCTCATGCAGGACAAAGAGGGCCAAAAGGGCTAGACAGGCCCTTCAAAGCATGCCAGCTTCTTCAAAGTCGAGCAAGCATGGCAGAAGGACAGCAAAAACTCATGTTTTCCATGGAGGTTACAGAATCTTGATACCGGGAAATTTTAAAAAAGCTCACTTGGGCACAGCTCTGAGCTACCTGATCCAAGTTGCTCCTGCATAGAGGTTTGGACCAAATAAACTTTAGCGGTCACTTCCAATAATAAAGTATAATTTACTTTTATAATAGCCTAGTATGAGTATATCATCTCAGCCTGTACTTTAGCACTCTCAGAGTAAAAGAACTCTTTTTAGTGCTTATCTCCCCATGGAATACAGAGTTGCCTCCTAGTTTGCTGCCAATCTGCCAGTATACTCAACTCAATATCACTTTTTCCTTAGTCATATCATTATGGCTAATACAGTAAATTCTAACTCAAACTTTCAACCATTTCTTCCAAAAGATTACTAAGAATTGAGATCATTTAAAAAATTATTTCATAATTTAACTACCATGCATGTTCAAGAAAACATCTTGTTTCAGTAGTTTCTAATTGCTGAATCTCCTCCTAGCAGTGACTAGCAGTCACATACTGTACTGGTATTTTGGAACAAAAATTATGTTCTGCACTAAAATTCCAGACAAAGATATTCTATTTAGGTAAATATTTTCATAAGCATTGAAGACATGCTCCTTTTACATCTAAGAAAATACAGTATGTGTTTCATCATTATGGCACAAGTTCTAATATTTAAGCTGAAGATCATATATTCCTCTCAGGTAAAGGCATGTTCAAAATAATACAAATATAGAGAGATAAAATTACTGCAGAATTTTGGACAGTATAGAGGATGCAGTAGGAGGGATAAAAGTTATTCACAGGCTCATGAAGCTCCTGTATGTTATGCTTATTGAAAGAAATAAAGCAGCATAGAAACATAAAGCAGTGTTTTGTTTTCTTTGCCATATTTGTTGATTTTGCTAGGCGAAGCTCTTCAGAAGCACTAGAGATTATAAGAACTGAACTTGAAAATTTTTGTCTCTGCTTGAAACTTACATCCTTCCAAAGTATTGAGATGAGTGGAAGACTGAAAAATAGATTCCATGGAAATGTGGTGGAAGGAAGAAAATCAGTGAGAGGTATTATCAAAGTACAAACTATAGCTGAGCCCTGCTGTTGGAAGGCTTCTCTTAGACAATAAAGAAAAAAAAGCTGTGAAGTAGATGGTAACTGTAAGAAGATACATCAGAAGCTCTAAAGGTTTAAATGTTACATTTAATAATAATTTATTTGTATCAAAGCTACTGACAACAATTTATCTTAAAGTAAATACAGCTATGAAATTTCTGCATCTCCTACTGTAGGGTGCATCCTATCACATACGCAAATACTGAGAGCAACAGAACGGAACATGGCAGACATGACAGCACTCGAATGTGTAAAATGGATCATAAAATTAATGGATACATACGTAAATATGATTTACTTGGAACGATTCAAAACATCTTAAAAGCCATATAGCAGGCATCTGCTGCAAGAACAAGGATGGTTCTGTGTTTGTATTGGTATTTCTAGAAACTTGCAATAACATGGTGCATTCTCACCTGTCAAACCCTACTTTAATATCTCTGGAGCGAAGAGCTACAGAAGATACAGGAGTGTGATTCTGGGAGTGATTCTGAATGGGAGTCTAGCTTATTCCATGTAAGAAAGGTCCATATTAGTGCATTAGTTAGGGGAAGTATGCTTTTGAAACAAATCTCCCTATCATCCTCACTAATAACAGAAAGTGATCTTGGAGCGCTTGAATTGGATTCCATTCAGATAAAGCTAAATCAAAAGATGTGCTCCAAGGGCTAATTAGCCTATTCCAACTGCCAATGGGCACTCATTGCATGAAATCAAAGCATATTTGTCTATGTCAGATACCCAGACATAAATGTCTCATAACCCATATGGTATGGATGCAGAGTTATCATGCCTGATTGTTTTACAGACCTGCTAAACCTTACTGTTCACTAAGATGATGATAGCTTGAGTTTGTCCCAGGGAAAGTCTCCTCTTACTCCATTGTCTACAGAAGATGCTTCAAAGGATATTTAGCACAGTTAGGTGTCTGAAATTGCAGACGCAGAGCCCCAAATCTATCAAAAGGTTCTTATGGAGACTAAAGAGCAACAGGATAACAGGAAAGTCCTTTAATATTCTAGTAACTTGTTGAAGTACAGCAATGAGGGATAGAACCGAATATTCAGTTTCTGTAATGTGGAGAAGTTACTAGCAAAGGGTTATGTGCTGGCGCATGCTGTTTACTATATTTAAAACATAACTAGAAAAGTGTGACAGCATGATAGATTAAATTCATTATCAGTAAAGGCAGAGTAATACATATGAGGGAAAACAATAAACAATCCTAATTATACAACCCTGACAGTACTACTCGGGAAAGAGATCTCGATGCCCCTGCAGATAGTTGCCTGAAAATGTAGGAACAGTATTTGGCTACAGCAGGAAAGGCAAATAAAATGGTTGCAATTATTAGTAAACATTAAGTAATGGTCATAAAGCTTCATTACATCAGATGACAGATTCAACATGCTTGGTTGCTGTAAAATTTTGTACTCATATGACTCTAAAGAGGGTGTAAAAGAAGTTGAGAAGACAAAGAAAAGGGCAGCATGGATTACCTAAGGTAGAGAACATCTTTTCATAGTGGAAAATCTAAGTAGGCTAGAACTGTTCTGTTTAGACAAAGTGATGACTGAACAGCATCTATCAGAACCATGAACAGTATAGGTGTGAATTGATAACAATACTTCAACTTTCTTTTTCATAATACAAGGGAAAAATAAACAATCAGTAACAAATTTAAGATCAAAGGAAGTTTGGGGTTTTTTTTTATAAAATGCATAAGGAAATAGCAGAGTTTATTGACCAAATATATTGTGGAGATCAATTAATAAATACACTTAAGAGGATTAGGAAAGGTCCATCCAGACTTCCTAAATGCAAAAATTTTTATTCAACATCCCAATTAGGAAGCTGGGGTTTTTTAAGCTACCGAGAGCTGGAAACTGGGAGGGTATACTGGAGCATACAGATGAAATACTTTTTTTGATTATACTTTCCCCAACTGTTGCATCCCAATCACTGTTAGAAATGAGACCAACAGACCTTTGACTAAGCATAACAGGGTCTTGTTCTTATGAATAATAAGGTATTTGAAATTTTCTTGGACTCTGAATTGAAAGGAGAAGATGATCACCAGAATTTTAAAACTACTTTAGGTAACAACTCTGAACCTATATTTTTAATATTCACTGAATTCAAGTGTAATCTTTTTTGTTCTCATTCAGGACTGGGATTGTGCTTATTAAAAATGAATAGGAGGCTTTTTATCAACTTCAGTAAAAGGCCTGAAATTCAGTTTGAAGTGACATGTATAATTGTCAGTCAAATATATGAACTGAATGCGAAAAATTAAAAAGAGAAGGTCAATTCTTTCCCTATATAATTTAGTAGTAGAAATAAAACAGGTATTACCCCTGTAACTAGGTGAATGACATCTATTTACACGTCAAAGTAACTTTAAAGATACAATATACTAAACAGTGGTTGCAGAATCAGACTAACAAGGAAACTTACTTACCTCTCTCCCTGATAGAAAACACAAGCATCAGTTCATTACTCTGAAACTAATCACAAAATGGAGCAAAAATACTAGAGAAGAAATGATGGAAAAAATAATGGAGAAACTAATGATGTTGGAATACTGAATTTACTGCAAAATTCATTAACAGTAATATTTAATACATGGGTTAATTTCCAGAAGAAAACTTGTCAGAATTATCTCAAAGGTAGAAGTATGATTGGAAATTCTTTTAGCCATTACAAACACTCCTGCTTTAAGATAAATAAAGCCTATTTTGTAGGAACAGCAAGATTTTTCAAAAAACAATGCAACACTGCTTAAGGGAAAAATTTAGGTATGCAACAAAAATCTCTCTCACTTGATATTGAACTATTACATTTTCATGTACTGAATATGAAGCAAGTCTTGTTTTACACAGCTATATTTATCACAGAAAGGCATTAGAAGCATCCCTACAATGCTCAGTCTCATTTCAAGAGGGTTTTGTTTTTGCATTGCTAACTTTTTAAAGGCAGTATCATGAAGAGTAGGCAGTGATGGATTCTTCTGCTTCTGCAGGCTACTACTTTTTAAAATCCATTCTCCTGCCAGATATTTACTCCTTGACTATTTTAAATCTCATTAAAAGCATTCTGGCCTCCTCAGTTTCCACTAAAGAACACACATTTTAGAAAGAATTATACAGACATTATAAAATGAATTGTGTACACATGATTTCAAAATGTCTCTATTTAAGCCTTCTTTTAGAAAAGTATCATTCTCTATGTTATGATCATTATTATAATGCCAATTATCTTAATCTACTGGTTTAATGTCTGAATACACTATCAGACATGTACTATAAACTTTTTCCAAGTTACGTGGAAAGTGTTTTGTAGCTACTTCTGGAAAATCATTATTTTAAAAGTGAAATGTAAAGGTGTTTTCCTGGTAGAGGTCTGCTTTCTTCTCACTCACCAGTCAATAAGACCTGTTTCCAGTTAAAAAGTTAATTCTCATGGCAAGATCCTCTCAGAAGTTTCAAGAAGAGATATTGAATAGGATGGAGGAAAAAAACCCAACCACAATATGATATTAACTATAAAAGCAGGTTTGTGATTTAAAAGTATTTCATGAAAATGTTCTTAGCAAAACAATACACAATTCTGGGTTTGATTGTAATATATTACTTTAGCTTCTAGACTATATAGTAGCAATTACTAAGGTAGTATTCACTGTCATGTGACAGTTCTAGGTATTTACTAGAAATATTTTAAAACTATCTTAAAGAGGTTAATTAAGCCATACTGGTGTGCTTTTATATGGCAGTATTGCTTCTGACAACCAATTTGGCACATCTTGGTGACATCTATCTCAATTAAAATGTATAAATATAAAATGTTAACAAAATCCAAACAATCATAAATATCTCCTGTAAAACTTCCAGCAGAACTAAGATATTCTTTTTAGTGCTCATGTTTAGATTGCATTTCTACTAATTCCTGAGATGGTAGTAAATATCAGTACCCAGAGGAAGGCTTGCCGTAAGATATTCTTACTGGAGCAGCTGTAGGTTACCCAGCATCAGTTTGTATCAGTTCCAGCTGGGTCCTCTTTCAGGAGCAAGAAGTCAGTTATCTGTCTTTCCTTCTTGCTTCCCTTCTTTCCAACTCTGCAGAAAGGAACGCTGTTGTTCCATAGTCATAATGCAGACACTATACATGAAGTCCCAAACAGAGAAGTTGACAAAAGCTTATACCTAATTACAAACAAATACTTCAGTTGTTTCTGCCTGAAGGTTGCTACTGTGTTTGCTGTATAAAACCCCCACAAAACATATCATTAAAAATTTTCAAATAGGTTCTTGCAACACTATTATGTAAAGGATAAACAAAGTCGTTTTTAGCAACAGGATACGGATTTAGCTGTTCTGATTATTTCATACACTAAATTGATAGTTTATGGCATTCCAATACATATTTTGTTGCCAATTACTAAAAAATAAATGGAACACAGATCAAGTTTTAATATTAAAAGGATTACCAAAAAAATCACATGTCAAAGTACTCGGAGAACTTAGCTTTTCTATTTGGTTCCTGTCCTAACTCAAATTTTTGTAGACATATATATTTATATGGGATAAGCTGCTAAATTAAATAAAAATTCATAATTCCATAATAAAAACAAATACTAGTAAGTGAAATTCCGTTTTATAGTTCTCACCTCTGCAGTAAAACATAACCTTTCCCATTTTCACTTTATCTAGCTAAGATATAAGTATTTTCTAAAACAAAATTGTGGGGAAAATCAGGTTTAATTTTATTTTTTTAATTTAGGCTGTAGTGAATGAGTCTGAGCTTGTAACCAAATGCAACATTTTCATACCAACAAACAGTTACTGAGATATGTCAGTCCTGCAATCTTCTGGAAATTGTCATTTATAATGTAGATACGGTCACAAAAAAAATCAGTGTAAATTTTGATTCAATACTGAATATACCTGATTGTTGTGCCATTTTGAAAAATTTACACCAGCAAAATGAGGAATCATGATATGACCTTACACTACAACTACCATATTAATATTTGATTATGAAATTTGTTTCAAGAATATTGCTAAAGAGCCTGTAAATCTGCAAATGTAGTTAGAGTAGAATGACTTTTGCCGTACCATATAGACCACTGGGTGAAGCTGGAAATCATTACAAAAATCCCCCTTCTCAATAAATCTACAGAATAAAACTTCTGACAATAATTCCAAGTATCTGTCTTGTTTTAGCTTGTTTCATAAAGGCAAAACCCACTCATGGCTACAGGTATCTTTCCATGTTACAAAGAAAGGTCCAGCTTCTGGAGAAGAATTGTCCTGATGACTTACCGTTAATTATAGAAATGCTGAGTACTTCAAACGAATAAACAAAAACATTAAAGAAATAAAACAAGAGAAAAAATATTTCTAGTCCAAAAGCTTTTAGTTTTGCTTTTGTTTTTTGTTACTCCTACTGTCAAGAAAAAGTTTTTTGTTACTCTTACTGTCAAGAAAAAGAAACTCTGAAGAACTGAATAAATACAGTGCAAATAAGAAGTAAAGGTCTTATTTTAGTACCCCTTTGAGATCATCACACTTATGGAGACATATCCAAAATAATTTATTATCTACCAGAATTTGTTATCTCTGGGAATTACAATTTTGACATATAATTCTTCCGCAAGCCTTTCAAGTGACTGCTGCCATGCAGTTCTGAAGATTATTCCAGACTTTCACTACTGACTCAATTTCTAGTCACAATTTATAACCATGCATTTATTCTGAGTAGCCATATTTCCTTCTCAAGTTTTGTTTGCCTCAGCTAAATACACCACTCTCCTCAAGTCGCTCTGTCTACAACTGACATTTTATCGTTCTAGTCATCCTTGGAGTTCTCTACACTTGTTTAAATTCATCTTTCTTGAACACAGGTGATTAGAACTACAGAATAATAAAATCATCTTTTCAATGCCTTGCACAAAGTTACATTTCCTGTCTCTTCTAAATTCACTCATGCATAGAAAAATTGCATTAGATTTCCATCATACCAATATCCCATAACTATCTTCCACTCAACTGACATTGTCAGACTTTTTAAAAAAAGTTTTATGTAAGATAAGCACAAACGCCGACCAACATCACAGAAAAAGAAATCCTCGAGAATTAAGTTAGTATCACCATAAGTAACTTTTACTATTATTCTCTATAACTTTTTGGCACTAACTTTAATCAATTTCTTACATTCCAGCTGAGAAACTTGTCTAACTTTTCTTATATAAGGTTTTTTTGCATTAGCAATACCTTCCAACTTTGTAATACTTCTACTCTCACTATGACTTGCAAATACCTCAAGAGAAAGGAAACAAAAGCATAATAAGTCCCAGCGAAACCAAAAAAGGTGGCATTGGTATTAGACTGCAATGAAGAGTAAAAATAGTGTTACTGTAACAGTGAGAACATTATGAAGCAAATGGTTGGCAACATAAAACCTATAATGACTCATTCATTGCCTGTAGAATATCTTTCATATACTGCTTTACATAATATATGAATGATAGTAACCTACAGAGATATTAGGGTCCCTTATTCCTCGTACCCTAAATGTCATTGAGACATGCAGATAGCAAACTGATACTGCTCTCTGGTTCCTAAGTAATTCTGTCACTAAAGACCACACCATACTGTTCTAATCTCAGTATGTTTTTCATTATACTTTGACAATTAAGTGCATCCTGTTTCAAAAATGAAATATGCCAGCTGATTCTTGTGGGAATAAGTTGTCAGAGATGCCATCAGAAGAGCTGAGTTTCATATATCCCAAAGTTTCTGACAAGCAGAATAAATTAACTAAGTCAGAGTGCCTAGCTAAAGCAATCTGTAGATTTTTTTTTTTCTGGAGTCTAGTTCATATCTGAAGTAACTTCATACAGCAGAATATGGCTCACTTTTGTATTATAGTAATACACTGTTAAAACAAATAAAATCAGATTTTCTTTATGCTTACTTCAAGTAACATCTTATGTAAGCTTTTTTGCTAAATTAATTTATTGATAAGATAAAGAACTTTTGAGCTTGCCCTACTACAGCTCAGTGAAAAAACATTACACTAAGAAAATAAAGGTCCTTTAGGCGATATGTAAGCCACCAGAAATGAATGCCAATTAAAGCTCTATATTTCACCATATCACTATGTACTTTATAAATGTTTCTTACTTTCAATAAATTCTAACTAATAGACTCATAATGCAAATACACTAGTCTAAATTTTATTCTCTCCAATTGTAATATCCTTTATGACTATTGATATCTTCAAAAAAAGTGATGATCTCCTATAAAATAAGCCAAATGCATTTAAATACATTTAAATATATATTTTCATATATGTTTTTATTATAAATTTCACAGTCTATTGAGGCTAGAAAATATTTTAATCCATTGCAATATAGCTATGGCTATGTAACAGCAGAAAACCCTTATTCCTACCTGCCTCAATTGTTGGACTTTTTGATGTAGGAGTTCTTTTTCCCTATCTTGGTGAAGATATCCTGTCAGTGAAGGACAGACATTCCTTTCATAGAGAGAAAAGTTTTAAATACTCCTTTTACTCCTACTCCTGTATGTTTCTCAAAATAAGAAGTAATGATTTGAAGACGCACAGAAGCAGGGACAAAAGTAACTGGTCTCATCAGTGGGTAAATTCACAGATGAGGTTACTGTATGTGCATCACATGCAGAGCTTTTCTTAAGATTTTCAAGTGAAAATCATGGCCGTATTCAAGTAAGTTCCTCATTTATATTACATCAAATGAGAAACCGCAGTCAGGCAAAGTGATTACTTCCACTTTTTGTTAGATAAGTACAGCGCATGAGACTGAGCTATCAATTGGGTTATCTAATTAAGCTTAAGATATCCAGGTGTTTGGCATATGACCTAGACGGTTTTAATTTGATGGACTACTGGAAAATCAAAGGAAAAGATTAAACAAAGGTTTTCCATACAAAAGCACAAGTATTTAAGACACATTAGATGCAATCAAAGGAGGTAAAAAGCTTTTGAGACACTCCCTGAACAATTTTGTTAATGGAGTGACTTGAAGTAAAAGGACTAAATACAATCAAGGCCTGCACGAACATAATTTCAAAAGATGACTAAAACAATCTAGCTGTGTGACAACCTCAATGAGGTCTCACTTCCTCTCTCTCTCCATCTCCTTGTTTGAATTTGCACTATCTTTCTGTCCTGCTTGCTGTGGTCTTGTCTTATCCCTTGCTGAGCAATTCAGCTCACCAAACCAACAGAACAATATCCACCACTGGTTTAGTGAGAAACACTGTCTCAGGTCTAGCTGAGCAGTTGCACTTACCCAAAGGAAACTGCAGGAGCCAGCAGGGACACATTATCATTTTGGCAGCAGCCAAAATTTTCTTGGCTCAATCATTTAATCAAGTACTATGGATTATGCTTTCTCCACAGAAGTCTACAAATCTGGCCATGGTTGAAAGTAGTTGTTCCATGAACCTTAATGAGAGGTTTGTGCACAGCTGGATCACACATCATTCATAATATGACAGAATCCCTACCAGACTAATTAAAGGGAATACCAAAAAGTTCCTATTAATTGTCACCAAGGCCTCCACACAGCCAAATCACACAATTATAATCATGTGTTTCAAGAGAACTGATAATGAAAGATGTACAGCAAATTGGGCAATGCATCATTTTGTGGTATAAAGGTGACAGAAGAATCAAAGTTTTACTATTAGTGACAAACTATAAGATCATGTTAAACAAGCCCCAATGCAACCTTAGCCTAACACCGAGATCTCACAAAATACCAGTGCTTAAAACTGTCTAGCCAAGACCTGATATATCCAGTAAAAATCTGATCCTGTGCATCAACTTCAACAAAATTTTTGGCAACAATGATGTATTTTGCATACTGAAATATCCTTCTAATAAGAAAAGGGCCTTTGGACAAGGTGTTGACTTGTCTAAATGACACAAGAAGACCCAATAACACTAGAGAATACATACATGCAAATATCAGTGGTCCAAAACAATTGCTATTTACTTTATGGTTTGTGTTTTTTCACATGGCAGCTCAATAAAAGGGATTTATTCTATAGATTTTCTGAATATGTAATACCATCATACTTAAAACATGTCTTTGTCAACGCAAGGTTTCACTGAAGTCACATAGACAGGTGATCCTTTCACACCAACTGAATCTACAAGAAAAAAATAGTTCCCCAAAAGGTCCCTACAGTACTGAAACCAGGCTATTATATTCGGTATAGTATTTATTTATGAACAAATTAATCTAAGGATTTCATACTATGAAAATCTCGGCTCATGTAATAAAATGTCCAAAAAAAAATTTGGAATGAATATTAATATACAAAGGAAAACTGTCCTGCCCTCAAAGATTCATTGCCAAAAAATTAGCCTTCATTTGACTTTATGTATACGCTGCTAATATTTCTTCATTAAAAATACAAGGTAATAAAAAATGTATGACTTTTTAGTCATTCATTTACATTAGCCCATGTACAACTATATAAAGGCAGATTTAAAATCTGCAGTCTTTGAAGGCAATGTCAAAATTCCCATTTACTTCCATAAAATTAAGTTTGGGAATGAGGTCAATAATAACAAGACAACTTAAAGAAACTTCGTTGCTTGTCTCAGCATAGATAATGACATTGCTAGCAAGGCAAACAATAGTGTGTTTATTTTTCTAACATTCCATCTACTTGCCTGAAAAACAGGTTGCAACACGATCATCACAAAAGGAAAGTCAGAATATTTTGAAACAGTTGCATTTTATCCAGTGAAAATGTGAGCGAAAAGGATGCATTCTTACTCTTTAGACTAAGTCTATTAAAAGAATGCTAAAGAGAACTGAGCATGCAGATCATCTGGAGAATTCAAAACTTAAAGTGATTAATTAGACCTTATTTTGTCTCGAGCAGATTTACGGAGGTTTTTTCAACTTAGCCCCATTGTTTGTAATTACCAAAATCACACCTCCATTGGCTGGTCTGTGCTGCTTCATGCATGAACAGCAATCTGATTGAGTACTCTTGTTAGGATTCCATTCGTCATTGTAATTAGCCATAATCATAGCCTTCCTGGGTGCATGAGAATGTGCAAACGACCGATTCACAACCCCAACCTATTTGAATATGAATCTTCTCAGTGAGTAGCAATAAAATAGTGGAAACAAAGCAGCTTCTCTAGGGAATTTTGTAAAGCATCCCTGTCTCTGATTCTCCCCCCTTAAAAATGTTCCCTTTTTAGTATTTGAATTCTGTTTGCTAAAACAAGGCTTGCTTAATGAAGACAATGGCTTATTATTTCTTTAAGTGGCACAGCAGGGCCCAAGTATTACAGGGCCAGCTCTTTCAGCCCTTGCCAAGGACACAGGGAACAAAGGGGCAGGCAGCAGCGCCAGGCAAATAGACCTCTCCTCACGCTGCACTTCGGGAGCACTTTCCCCGGAGCAGGACTCAGGTCTCGCCTATTCTGGAACTCAAAGACGGGGCTTTTTTCTCGGTGTTCCCGCAAGCGGCTCGCCCAGCGCGCAGCGCCGGGGCGGGGGCGGCGCGG